>AWOL01S0010816.1:126018-144926 GCA_000715115.1 Nicotiana otophora | reverse complement strand
TTGTTCATGATATTCAATATTTGTAACTTCCGAGGTAACATGATTAACTTGATTTATATATTTTCAAATATGATCTCAGTTTTGGGTCCTACATTAGTTTGCTCACGACGCAGTTTTACGTACAAAAATATATAGGGTTTAACACTCTTCATATATAAGGTTTTTAATTTTTCCCACATGCCTTTAGCTGTGGTTTCTACAGAAACTTCACGTAAAACCTCATTTGAGAGATTTAAAATGATACCTGCTTTTGCCTTTTTGTCTATGATGGTAAACTCCTCGTCCATCATTTTATCCGGCTTCTTCTCCTTTCCTTGCAACGCCAAGTCTAAGCCATCCTGAATTAGGATAGCTTCCATCTTTAATTGCCACATTCCGAAGTTTGCACCTCAGTCAAATTTCTTAAAATAGGTCTTTGTTAGAGTCATTTTGGCTATTGAAACTAACCTGGTTAGATCTGGCTCTGATACCAATTTGTTAGGATCGGGAACCTGGGTATTGCGGAATATAGCCAAACAACGGTATAATGGAAATAACAAAGACAATGGAAGTTGATAACAACGACAATTAAAGTAGATAAAGAAGACACAAATTTAACGTGGTTCGGTCAAAGTGACCTACGTTCACAAGCGGAGAGGAGAAATTTACTATAACAACAAGAGTACAAAAGAGAGTACAAAATTAGAGNGTCAAAGTGACCTACGTCCACAAGCGGAGAGGAGCAATTTACTATAACAATAAGAGTACAAAAGAGAGTACAAAATTAGAGTAAACATTCTAATTAATCCCAAATACCCTAAGAGAATAACCTCACAAGATCACTCCAAAGAAAACGTTCACACAAGTGCTTCCCAACACTTAACTCTCATACAAAACACTCTTAATAAAGGAAGAAACAAGAATTGAAGACAAGTCTTGTTGGTGTGTCTAAAATGAACTAATGGCCTTCCCTTTTATAGGCAAAAAAGTCTTGACCTCTTAGGTGTAAAAGAAGAGATACAACTTGTGCAAATGATGTCCAACACACAATGCAATATTTTTGGGTCCCAAAGAATATTGCCAACAAACTCTACACTTTGCAAAGATGCTTATGTGAGATGGACTCCATTTGACAAAATAATGGCCATATTACAAATTTAAACTCCTCGTATGGGAGAGAATAGACTTTACCTGAAGCAGAAGCTTTATACAATTTGTATGGGTGAAGGTACCTCTATTCTCTTTCATCTTGATATTTTCGATTCCATTTTTATGGATTTGATTAATTTAGATGTTGAAATTAAAGATGAGGATCAAGCCGTGTTACTGCTTTATTCTCTACCTCCATCTTTTAAGCATAGAAGAGATACTATGCTTTATGCAAATGATAATATCTCTTATAAGGATATTAAATCTATCTTAAAATCAAAAGAACAGATAGATAGTGATATTACTGGGGATGCTAGTGGAACTCAAGCGGAAGTTGGCTTGTTTGTTAGGTGCAAATCCGACTCCATATTCAAATACAATAATATAAGGTGTCGCTATTGTCATAAGAAATGTCACAATATCTCTGAATGCTATAAGCTGAAAAATAAAGAAAGGCATAAGGAACGGAAAAATTAGCACAAAAATACTGACACTGCCGAAGCAAGTGTAGCTGCCGATGAGACTGAGGGAACTATTTTTTTAGCAACTAATAATAGTTTCAAATCTAACAATGAGTGGATTTTAGATTCGGGTTGTTCTTATCATATGTGTCACAACCGGTATTTATTTACCGCATGTGAATCTATTGGAGGTGGAGTTGTCTTGATGGGCAACAATGTTGCATGCAAAGTTTTTGGAAAAGGTACAGTCCGAATCAAAATGCACGATAGCGTGGTGAGAATTCTCACTAATGTTAGACATGTTCCTGACTTGAAGAAAAATTTCATCTCTTTGGGCACTCTAGAATCTCTTGGGTGCAAGTACACAGGTGAAGGTGGAGTTCTGAAAATTTTTCAAGGTGCTCGTGTGATCATGAAAGCACACAGATCTGGTTCGTTGTATACTTTATTGGGATCCACTGTTATAGGCCCTACTACAGTTTTGGTATCAGACAATTTGTCTAATTTTGATGGCATTAAATTTTAACATATGCCCATTGGGGCTTTTACGGAGAAGGTGGAGCAAATTTACTATATCATCCAAAATTAGGCTAAGGTGGAGATTTGTAATATGGCCATTATTTTGTCAAATGGAGTCCATCTCACATAAGCATAAGCATCTTTGCAAAGTGTAGACTTTGTTGGCAATATTCTTTGGGACCCAAAAATATTGCATTGTGTGTTGGACATCATTTGCACAAGTTGTATCTCTTCTTTTACACCTAAGAGGTCAAGACTTTTTTGCCTATAAAAGGGAAGGCCAATAGTTCATTTTAAACACACCAATAAGACTTGAGTCTTCATTTCTTCCTTTATTAAGAGTATTTTGTATGAGAGTTAAGTGTTGGAAAACACTTATATGAACCCTTTCTTTGGAGTGATCTTGTGAGGTTATTCCCTTAGGGTATTTGGGATTAATTAGAGTATTTACTCTAATTTTGTACTCTCTTTTGTACTCTTGTTGTTATAGTAAATTATTCCTCTCCGCTTGTGGACGTAGGTCACTTTGACCGAACCACGTTAAATTTGTGTCTTCTTTATCTACTTTAATTGTCGTTGTTATTAACTTCCATTGTCTTTGTTATTTCCATTATACCGTTGTTTGGCTATATTCTGCACTACCCGGGTTCCCGATCCTAATAGAAGCCTTTAATGATTTTGCCGAGGGTAGCCTTTTTAACCGGTTTATGAAAGAATTTGAAGGCCTGTTTTGTTACGGAATTTGGACGTCTTCGACCCGTGTTAATTCGGTCATAGCCTCTTTAGTTCGGGATTTGCCCCTTGGGGCTTATTTTCAAGTTTTACTTCGAGCTTGCCCGAAGTGTCAGTCCCCGAGTGAAGTGGCCTATAAAAATCGAGGGTTGCCTACAAGGTCTTATGATCTCGGAGTTTTAATAATTTGATCTCGTTTATTTTTCGGACGGCAGTCCCCGAGCGTGGGGGTAATTATCCATACTCTGGTTATGGTCGGCCCTTAAGCCTGTTTACATAATAGATCGAGAGTATAAAATTTTAAAGTAGAAAAATATTTCTAAGGCATGAGATATCGGTAAAGAAAAATACTTCTCTTTATAAATGATTATACATTCGTACATGTTCTGTGCCAGGACTCGAGCAAACTACGCGGGCACGGTTCGTTTGACTGTTTGGCCCTTACAAATTTTTCCTATCGAGATTGTGCTGCCATGAAGTAACTTCCTCGCATCAAAGTTGACATTCGAGGGTAATGCCCCCCAGTATTTGAGGTTGGTTGTAAAGAAGCCTGAGATACTGTTGAATTGTTCTAAGTTAGCACGATCAATGGTTGCCTCATTAAAAACCTCATCGGAAAACCAATTTGGGACAAAACCGATCTAAGGGAAAAAGAGTGCAATGCGTGCTTTCAGACCTAAAGGCTTCGTGTTGAAGAATCCATCCATGTTTCTAGTCGAACACCTGCAAGGGTTAGTTTAAAATATAAATGAAAATGGGAGGGGCCGTACCTTAGCAGTAGTATCATTTTAGGTGCGATACGTTCCAATTGCTCGGTAGTTATTCGTCGTTCTTCGTGCCGAGCTTATAGGATCCTTTTTTGATGATTTCGAGAACCTGGTACGGTCCTTCCCAGTTCGGACCCAGTTTTCCTTCATTCGATTTCGGGTGTTGAGGGTGACTTTTCTTAGCACCAAGTCCCCGACGTTAAAATATCAAAGATCGTCTCTTCGATTGTAGTATCTTTCGATCCGCTATTTTTGGGCGGCCAATCGGACGAGAGCGGCTTCGCGTCTTTCGTCCAACAATTCTAGGCTTGTATTCATGGTCTCGTTATTTAACTCCTCTGTTTCATATCGAAACCTGATGCTAGGTTCTCCAACCTCGACCGGGATCAGAGCTTCGGCGCTATAAACTAACGAGAACAGTGTTGCTCCGGTACTGGATTTCTATGTTGTGCGGTATGCCCATAGAACCTCGGGTAGTATTTCTCTCCATTTTCCTTTGGCATCGGTCAATCTCTTGTTAAGATTTTGGATGATGGTTTTGTTGGTCGATTCGGATTGTCCGTTCCCGCTGGGATGATAAGGTGTTGATAGGATCCTTTTGATCTTGTGATCCTCAAGAAATTTTTTTACTTTGCTGCTGATGAATTATTTTCCATTATCACATACAATCTCGGAGGGCATCCCGAATCGACATATGATGTGGTCCCAAATGAAGTCTATGACTTCCTTTTCTATGACTTTCTCGAAAGCCTGTGCTTCAACCTATTTAGAGAAATAATCAGTCATAAACAAAATAAACTGAACCTTACCTGGGGCCGACGGGAGAGGGCCAATGATGTCCATTCCCCATTTCATGAAGGGCCATGGGGACATGACCGAGTGGAGTAGTTCCCCGGGTTGATGAATCATGGGCGCATGCCTTTGGCATTTGTCGCATTTTCAAACGAACTCCCTTGCATCCTTTCTCATATCGGTCCAATAGTACCCTGCTCTGATTACTTTGTAGACCGGCGAATCGGCACTGGAATGATTTCCACAAGTGCCCTAGTGAATTTCCCGTAGGATGTAGTCGGTATCTCCCAGTCCCAAACATATTGCCAACGGTCCATCGAACGTTCTTCTAAACAGTGTTCCGTCTTCGGATAAAGTGAACCGTGCTGCCTTTGTGTGCAGAGCTCTCGACTCCTTTGGATCTGATGGAAGCTTCCCGCTATTTAAGTACTTTATGTATTTTTTTCTACAGCCCAGGTTAAACCTGTAGAGTTTATCTCGGCGTGACCTTCTTCGATTACCGATCTCATGATTTGTACGACAGTCCCCGAGTTGAGTTCGTCATCTTCGACCGATGAACCTAAGTCTGCTAGAGCATCGACCTCGATGTTATGTTCTCGAGGTAGATGTTGCAAGGTCCATTCCTTAAATCGATGTAAAGTCACTTATAGTTTATCCAAGTACCTCTGCATTCGTTCTTCTCGGACTTCAAAAGTCCAGTTAACTTGGTTTACCACGAGGAGGGAATCACACTTAGCCTCTATGACCTCCACTCCCAAGCTTCTAGCTAGTTCGAGACCTGCAATCATGGCCTCATACTCGCCCTTATTGTTAGTCAATTTTGTAGTTCTGAAAGACTGTCTAACTACATTACCTATGGGTGATTTTAGTACGATGCCTAGTCCGGACCCCTTCACATTCAAAGCATTGTCCGTAAATAGGGTCCAGACTCTCGGAGATGTACCCAATTTTATCAGTAATTCTTTTTCAACCTCGGGTACGAGGGCCGGCGTAAAGTTAGCCACAAAGTCCGCCAAGATTTGAGAGTTGATGCCAGTTCGGGGTCGATACTCAATATCACACCCACTGATTTCTACGGCCCATTTGGCCAATTGACCCGAAAGCTCGGGTTTGTGCAAAATATTTCGAAGAGGATAAGTTGTTACAACACATATTGGATGACATTAGAAATATGGTTTTAGTTTCCTAGAGGCACTTATTAAAGCAAGCGTTAATTTTTCTAAGTGTGGATATCTAGTTTCGGCCTCATCTAAGGTCCGACTAACATAATAGATAAAGAATTGCGTACCTTGTTCTTTTCGGACCAGGACTCCACTTACAGCTATCTCCGAGACTGCCAAGTACAGGTAAAGTTGCTCGTCCACTTTCGGGGTGTGATGCAGCGGTGGGCTTGATAAATACCGCTTTAGTTCCTCCAAGGCCTGCTGGCATTCCGGAGTCCATGCAAAATTTCTCTTCTTCTTAAGCAGCGAGAAGAATCGGTGGCTCCTATATGAGGATCTCTAAATAAATCGTCCTAGGGTGGATATCTGCCCCGTCAGCCTCTGCACGACATTTACATTATCCACTACCATGATATCCTCGATAGCTTTGATTTTATCAGGGTTGATCTCGATTCCCCGATTTGACACCATGAAACCAAGAAACTTGCCCGAGATAACCCCGAATGCACACTTTTCGGGGTTGAGCTTCATATTGTACTTCCTCACTATATCGAAAGTCTCCTGCAAATGCTTTAAATGGTCCTATGCTCGCAGGGACTTAACTAACATGTCATTAATATAAAATTCTATTGATTTTCCTATTTGTTCTTCGAACATTCAGTTTACTAGGCGTTGATAAGTTGAACCAATATTTTTTTATACCGAATGGCATTACATTATAACAGTAGGTACCGTACTTAGTGATAAACAAGGACTTTTCCTGATCGTCTGGGTTCATCTGTATCTGGTTGTACCCAGAGTAGGCATCGAGAAAACTGAGAGTCTCGTTGCCGGCCGTGGCATCGATCATACGATCGATATTAGGCAAAGGAAAAGAATCCTTGGGGCATGCTTTATTCATGTCTTTATAATCTACACATATTCTAAGTTTATTTCCCTTCTTAGGGACTACCACTACGTTTGCTAACCATTCGGGGTACTTTACTTCCCGAATGGATCCTATTTTGAGAAGTTTGGTTACCTCATCCTTGATGAAGGCATGTTTGACCTCGGACTGGGGCCTTTTTTTTGCTTCACCCGGCGAAATTTATGTTCCAGGTTCAGTTTGTGAGTGGTAATTTCTGGTGAGATCCCTGTCATATCGAGGTGGGACCAAGTAAAGAAATCTGTGTTAGCTTTAAAAAAATGAATAAGTTTTTTCATGTGCTCGGGGGTTAACCCTGTGCCCAGGTATACCTTTCGTTCGGACTGATGCTTGGTCACTGTGACTTGTTCCAGCTCTTCGACCGTTGACTTGGTGGTGTCAGAGTCATTAAGAATTATGAAGGATCGAGGGATCCAGTAGTTGTCATCCTCGTCGATCCCTTGCTTCTGCAATTGGGTCGAGGCCGGTGTCTGTGGTTGCTATTTGGCCTTCTGCTTTCCCTTCGAATCCAATCCCTTTGTTGATGAGTGTGCCGATACCGGTATCACTTCATCGACTGCACACATCTCCTTGACGGCAGGTTGCTCCTCGTACACTGTTTTGACTCCCTCTGATGTCGGGAACTTCAGAACTTGGTGAAGTGTCGAGGGTACTGGCCTCATGCTATGGATTCACGGCCTTCCGAGTAGGGCATTGTACCTCATGTCACCCTCGATCACATGGAAATTTGTTTCTTGGATGGTCCTGGCCACGTTCACTGGCAAAGTAATTTCAACTTTGGTGGTTTCACTTGCCATGTTGAAGCCGTTAAGTACTCGGGTTGCGGGCACAATTTGATCTTGTAGGCCGAGCTGTTCTACGACCCTCGATCGAATAATGTTGGTCGAGCTACCTGGATCAATCAAAACATGTTTAACTTGAATTTTATTCATAAAGACAGATATTACCAGTGCGTCATTGTGGGTTTGTAAGATCCCCTATGCATCATCGTCATTGAAAGACAAGGTCCCTTACGGTACGTAGTCTCGAGTATGATTTTCCCTCGTGATCGACACCTTGGTGCGTTTGAATACGGGCCCCTGAGGAATATCGACCCTTCCAACAATCATATAGATCATGTGCTGCAACTCTTATTGCTCATTCTGTCTGTTTGAATCTCTGTTCTTGAAGTGGTTTTTAGCCCGATCGCTTAAGAATTCTCGAAGATGCCCTTCGTTGAACAAACGGGCTACCTCCTCCCTCAGTTGTCTGCAATGTTTTGTTCTATGACCATGGGTGCCATGATATTTGCACATTTGATTAGGATTTCTCTAGGTTGGATCGGTCTGCAGAGGTTGGGGCCACCCGGTGTCTTTGATGCACCCAATAGCCGATACAATAGCTAATGCATCAATGTTGAAGTTGTATTCCAATAGTCGTGGTGCTTCTTTGGGTTCGACATTTCTGTCGAAACATGTCTTACTCATGAGCCCTCGTGAGCTCTGTCCTCGATCATTTCTTCTATCAATTCGAATGGGGTTGCGTCCAGGCCCGTTGTTTCTCCGATCTCCACTATATGGTTGATATAGATCTCTGTTTGACCGTAGTTCCCAGTCAATATCCCTTTTAACTCTGTCGATGGTCCTATTTGGATAAACGGACCCGGAAGAAGCCCCCAACTGGTCATCCTCGACCCTAATCTTTGACTGGTACCGATTATGCACATCGGCCCAGGTTACAGCTGGATATTCGATCAAGTTCTGCTTTAACTATTGTGAGGCTACCGAACTTAGTATGTTATGGCCTTGAGTGAAAGCCTAAACGGCCCAATCGTCGGCGCCCGGGGGCAAATCAATACGCTCTTTTTGGAACTTAGATACGAACTCTCTGAGCATCTCGTTTTCTTTCTTTGAAGAGGTTCGGCTTTCTAGTCTCGACCTTTATCGCTCCGGCATGTGCTTTAACGAAGGAATCTGCGAGCATGACAAAAGAATCAATGGAGTTAGGTGGAAAATTATGGTACCATATCATCGCCCCTTTTGATAAAGTTTCTCTGAATTTCTTCAGCAGTATAGACTCAATCTCATCGTCCTCTAGATCGTTCCCCCTTATTGCGCATGTGTAAGAAGTGACATGCTCGTTGGGATCGGTAGTTCCATTATACATGGGAATTTCTGGCATGCGAAATTTCTTCGAAATGGGCTTAGGAGCCACGCTCCGGGGGAAGGGCTTTTGTACGAACTTCTTTGAATCCAAACCCTTCAAAATCGATGGTGCCCCCAAAATTTGATCAACTCGGGAGTTATATGTTTCCACTTTTTTGCCATTCACTTCAATATTCTTCTCCCCCAATTCTATTCACTTTGTCAGCTCCTCGAACATTTTCAAGATAGCGGGGTTGGTCCCTGACTCATTTATATTTGACCTCCCCGGCACTGGTTCGGCCATGTGAACAACTTCCTGTGATGGCTCGGGTTCGACCCTACTCGGTGCGTGGTTCTGATTTTTAGGTTGTGCTATTGTAGCTTATTGAGCCTACAGCATTTCGAATATTATTCGAAGGTTGATTCCGCCTTCTTCGTTGCCCTGTGCGTTCTGACCAGCTGATCGAACGTCTCTGCGGATGCTATTTTCGGGGTCGATGCCTAGATTTGCATTTAGGGCAACATGGGAACTGACGTCGAATGCCTTGTTATCGATAATCTATAAGGATGCTTGAAAGTGAAAGAAATGGGTTGGAGATATAAAGTGTGGCCAACTTGCCAAGAATGAAAGTTATACTTGTGGCCAGTGGTGCCGAGGAAATGAAATAATGTGAGAAAGGTTATGAAATAGGCCTTAATTCAGCTGTCCCAAATTGACTTCGAAAATAGATGTGCCTTAAACCTTATGTGCTCAGGTCATGCCCAAATGTGGTTGTCTTAATTAATGCTATGCTTTGTAAGTATTTCCAAAGTGTTTTGAGCTTCTATATGTTCAAGAGTTGAAATTGTGTATTGCCCTTTTCGGGAAAAAGTATTTCAAGAATGAATGATGTGTTAAAGAGTTTCTATTGTGATTTAATTATGTTATACCCCCTTCTTGGGAAGAAAACCTTGTATGAAATCAATGTAATCGAAGACTTATTTCTCATTTGATGAAACCTTATGAACCTACCCTTTCTAAGGTCAAACGTGACAAACGGTTGATTGGAAGAGAACCCCTTGTACAAACTATTATCGTTTTGGGAATCTAGAGTTGTGGTGTTGTGATTACACCTCCACCCGCATATATTGGGGTGAGGTGGCAGGAACACTTTGTGTAAAGATAGTGGCATTGTGATACACCTCCACCCGCATATATTAGGGTGAGGCGGCAGAGCCGCTTTGTATAGAGATTGTGGTATTGTGATACACCTCCACCCGTATATATTGGGGTGAGGCGGCATGGCCGCTTTATGTAGGGATTGTGGTATTTTGATACACCTCCACTCGCATATATTGGGGTGAGGCGGCATGGCCGCTGGTCTAGGGATTGTGGTATTGTGATACACCTCCACCCACATACATTGGGGTGAGGCGGCAGGGCCGCTTTGTGTAGCGTTGAGGGTATCGTGATTGCACCTCCACCGGCATACATTAGGGTAAGGCGGCAGGGCCGCTTTGTATAAAGGTAGTTGTAGAGGATCCTCGACTTAATAATTTATAAATGTTATTGAAATCTTTTAATAATTTGTCGTGGCTTTAACAGCTAACTTTGATTCATCATATTCATGTTGTATTTCTAAGTCCTTGAATAGATGTTTTGGTTTTCATACTAGTACTATTCCATATGAACTAACGTCCCTTTTGCCGGGGGCGCTGCATCTTCAATGGATGCAGGAGGTTTGTCAGCGGGCGGTTTTGTTCCTCGTTAGCAGTTACTCTCTATTCAGCAGATTTTGGTGAGCCCTACTCTGTTCCGGGCTTCATACCATTTGACGTTTACTTTATGTTTTAAGGTATAGCCGAGGCCTTATCGCCGGCACCAACATTGTACTCTTTTATATCTATTAGACGCTCTGTAGACATATTGTGGGTTATTTATTAGTGTGGTAAAGTTAAACAAAGATGTCATAATTGTATCTCATGCTTCCACTGTAAAACTATGGTTGTGAAATGTATTGTTTTGGAGACTTATAAATGAAGTAACTAATGGTGATGGAACAAGTGTTATTCATGAACCCTGGTATTAATTAATAAAGTTTATATTCTCTTTATTTGTGGGTGAGTTGGGTAGAAGGAAATTCAACAGGCTTGCCTGGCTGGATTACCTCAGTTGAGCGCCGGTCGCGCTCCCCGAAGTCGGGGTATGACAACACCACACTTATAAGCAATAAGCTACAGGATATTTAGGACTGTCACTCTTTATTCTTACTCTAGATCGTGTGGTATAGCTCAGTTGTAAGAATTCAAACTCCTAAATTCTACTTTATTCGTAGTACAACAATACCTACATCCAGAAAGACGATTGGTAAGAGATTGAATATGGTTGTGGAAGAGTTGATTCAGAGGACCTTGATTTTGCATCATGCTTATGATGAATAAATGTAAGGTCTTTAGTAGATCATGTGTATACTAAGACGTGTAAGTTTCTTGATAAGTATTCATAAGGCATGAATATCTATCCACCCATATGGTAAAAAGCAACGAGAGAATCATAAGGTAGATACAAGTTTCAACAAGTAAAAGCAACAAGGTGAAGAAGGGTATGAGGTACCCAAGTAGTGAAGATTATCATTATTTACAATCCAGGCAGAGAAATATAAGCATTCTGAGTTACCTCTAATAATAATAGAGGTATGTACAATTGGCCACACCCAACTCGGTTATGTCCTATGGGAGGTAACATATATAGTTTAAGAGAAGGATGGGATATAAGGATCTAGCTAGGGTTAGAGTAATCCAAAATTGTGGATGGATTGTTAGCATTAGCTGACATTTCCGAACAATATTGCAAATGTGATAGTAATTCTCCTTGTGAGATACCTAGGTAGTGCACTCTAGAATAAGTACAATTATATAAGAATGCTAGAATGTTTAGAAAATTTAGAAGATATGCACTCGAATCCTAGAAGGGATAAATCTTTACCTTAGTATGGCTCCCGTCCCTAGTAAAGAGAGAACGTTAGGCAACCTGAAGAGCCAGTGGATGGAGAAAGGGGAGCTAAAAGTGAAAGAGTGTTTTGATGAAGTTTTCAGAATAAGGTAATAGACAAAAATATTAGTAGGAGAATAAGAAGAGAGAAAATGAAGTATTATGAGTAAGATGTGATAAATGGGTGATAACGGTAAATCAAAATATGACATGATGACAGATTTTATGGTCATGCGACCTCTGCGGTCACCCGATTATGGAAATCTGGGAAGTACTTACTCGGCACCTACTCAGGACCCTCATAGAAAAAGAAGTATCATTCTTTCGGTTTCGAGTGAGTGCCATATATTTTCCAAGCCGGTAGAGCTTGCCAATTATCTGAAGTCACTGGCCTCAGAAAAAGATTGGAGAAAATGGACTCTCTTTCTACGGAGTGTCTAATAAATAATAGCATTTGCTCGGCGCAGGTAGCAATCTAACTTTCTTCCATCTTCTTTCAGTTTATACATTGCATTAATAACTTTAGTTCTAACCTTTTTCAGGCCAACCTTCTTGCTTCTGAGGGCCAGCAAAGGTTGATTCTGGACAAGCAAGAGCTTACTTCAGAACGAGATTAACTTTTGGCTGAAAGGAATCAGCTTGTCGAGCGCCTCCCGGTGCTAAAGACAAAAATTTCTCAAATGGATGACCTTGAGGCCCGGTTGCAGCAGTCCAAATAAGATAGGATGGTCCACATCTAGGAAGCCGCCCAATTACATGAAGACCATAAAGATGCTAAGGCTAAGTGGGCCGAGCTTCATGATACTATAACTGTTGCTGCCCAGCGTGAGTCTGCCTTCATGGAGCAAGTTAATATCTTAGAGGCTAGCTTACGATCCAAAACCGAGGAGGCCAACACTGTTGAGGAGAGAAGAGAAAGAATGGAATAAAGACTCAAAAGATTCATGGAGAAGAATCAACTTCACTCGGCCACTAACATTGAGCTTGATTCCAAAATCAACATTGTTACAGCTGAAAATGAAAAGCTTCAGGCGAAGATTGCAAAACTCTGAGCCAAACTCCAAGATCAGGAAGATTCTCTCGTCTTTGAGAAGACTTACGCCATATACCATACGAAGAGGGAGACTTTATAAGAAGGCATTGCAAACATTGATGAACGCATTGCCAAGGCCCGGGAGCTGGAGACAACTGCTCATAAGAACCTCCCTACACGGCCCGTTGCTTCTGACCCTTCGAATACTAACTCCAAGTATTTGGGAACTGAAGGATAGACTGAAAAAGATGAAGGCCTCGAACCAGAAGCGGGACAGTCTTCTCCTGATAAAGAAAACGAAGACTCTTCTTTCCCTTCGGGTTCTCGCAGCAAGAATTAATGTATACATTTTTTCTTTACTTTTTGTAACTATGCCAAAATGTTTTACTAAGTTTGGCATTTTAACCAATAAAAGAAACCTTTTTTTAGCAAATATACTACTAGGTTATTACCCTAGTAGCTATTATATATAATAAATCCCCAACTGGGTAAAAATTATAAAATGTTTAAGTAACCTACAAACAAAACAATGTAGAAGTAACATAATAAACGATGGAAACTACAAGGCTTGTAACTTGAAGCATCCAAGTATTGCCGAAGATTGTGAATGTACACACCAGTTGCCAACAATTTGTTGTAGCACCTACAAAGCTCTCACCAGGCGCCATTTGTTGCAATCCAAGGAGAAGATATGTTTAAATCTAGTAGTTGTCTAGTAAAGAATTTTGGATATTGTGTTCTTGGGGCTAAAAATTCCAGCATCATTGTTGATACATTGAGCATGAATTTGAGATGAAAGCTTACTAGAGATAGAGCTGCTGGATTGATGCATGAAGATAATATAGTGTCTTTTCATCTCCATATTGAGCATGCATGCTCACTAATACCACTGGATAATGATATGACACTATACTGTCAATACGAAAAAACAGATGTAAGAAGCAGTTTTCCTTGTATTTCATGTGAGTAGGTATCCTCAGTTTGATATACCAGTCCCAATAAATCATACACAAAGAGGTTGTTCATGTGCAACCATATAGTGAGTATAAATGCAATCACATTTAGTATAATCTGTATTTATGAGATGGCTGCTTGACTCCATGGTTTTGTATGGTGTTACACCACCCCCAGACTGAGCATGATAACATGCTAATACCACTGAGAGATGGTCTAACATCACACAAGTAATACATAGTAGTCAAGCTCAGGACATGTGATAATTATCTGTGTATGTGCATCTGATTAATGTCCAAGTCAAATTGCTTGTGATGTATAGCAGGATAGCTTTCATTTTTCTGATCCTGACTTGTACTAATATCTGTGTTATTTCTATGTATGTACAACAAATTGCTGACCACTTCAATCGGATTGAAAATGATCTGTATAGCATGATTGTGTTGTCATCTGTGTTGCTGATATTTTGTTGTTGTAATGTGCTGAGAGACTCCCATAATGAGCATTGCAATATGCTAATATCTCTGGGATTGATGCTAGCACCAATATACATTAAGAGTTTTCAGAGGAGCAACATACATATGTTGTGTTGAACCAGTGTTCTACTGATTATATGTACTGTCAACACCACTCTGTATACTTGCCAAAGTAGTCTTGCCCTGTCTATGAAATATGCAAGATAAAGCAAACAAGTTAGGATGTAATGTTGTGGTCCCAGGTTTCTGTGTGTGCTGAGAACTTTGAAGATGACTGGGTGGTGAGTGATGAAGAAAGGTTGTTGTTGGTGCTTGTTTGTGATTCTCTTGTAGGTTATCTTTAAATCATTCCCACATAGGAAAAGGCAGTGGCAACTTCAACTAGCATCCATACATTGTAACAGCAGTACTGATTCTGCTGAGGACCAATCAGTTTTGTGATAGACTTCTGTGCAAAAATAGTGCAGGTTGAGCCTCTATTTTTTGCCTCAGTTTTCTGATCCTGTTATTGATACCTGTAACATGAAGCAACCAAGTTAGGATGCAAAATTGTGTTCCCAGGATCTGTGTATGCTAATAACTTTGATTGATGAGGGTTGTTGTTGGTGCTGGATTGTGATTCTCTTGTTGGTTATCTTCAAGTAGCACTAAGTATTGGCAACTCCAACTGGCATAGTAATAATGGTTCTACTAAAGACTAATCAATTCTTGATTGTCTTCTGTGCAGAAGCAGTGCTGGTTGAGCATTCTGCTGCAGCCAGACATATTACAGTCATCATTACTCTGGTATCTACACCCTTTAAGCATTGTGTATGTAAGCCCAGTAGAGTGAGAGAAGACAGCTATAACCAAACAAATATGGCATCCTTTGATATCTATATGAGACTAGTCTTTGCCTCAGTTTTCTGATCTTGTTATCCTCTGGGAAGTAGCAAACATTTTAAATCATTCCCGCATAGAAAAGGCAGTGGCAACTCCAACTAGCAGCCAGACATTGAACAACAATACTGATTCTACTGAAGATCAATCAGTTTTGTGATTGTTCTCTGTGCAAAAGCAGTGCAGGTTGAGCCTCTATTCTTTGCCTCAATTTTCTGATCCTGTTATTGATACCTGCAACATGAAATAACCAAGTTAGGATGTAAAATTGTGCTCCCAGGATCTGTGTGTGCTGATACCTTTGATGATGATGTAGGATGTTGTTGGTGATGGATTGTGACTCTCTTGTTGGTTATCTTCAAGTCATTCCCACATAGCACTAAGTATTGGAAACTCCAACTGGCATAGTGATATTGGTTCTGCTGAAGACTAATCAGTTCTTGATTATCTTCTATGAAGAAGCATTGCTGGTTGAGCATTATGCTGTAGCCAGGCATATTACAGTCACCACTACTCAGGTATCTACACCCTTCAAGCATTGTGTATGTAAGCCCAGTAGGGTGAGATAAGACAGTTATAACCAAGCAAATATGGCATCCTCTGGTATCTGCATGAGACTAGTCTTTGCCTCAGTTTTCTGATCTTGTTATCCTGCAAAATGTAGCAAACAGGTTTATGAAGTGTGTTTGTGCTCCCAGATTATTGCATCTACACCCTTCAGTTGGCATGTATTTGACCTGCAGATTCAACATTTGTTGTACACCGCATGCCAATATATTTTTTGAGAGCAAAATGGTCACAACAAAAACCTGTTTAAAACCCTGGAGAAGTGCAGAAACAATTTGACCATGCTATTGCCTCAGTTAGCTTACACTACTCAAGCATCTACACTCTTCAACTGGTGTATAGCCCAGTAGAGTGAGAGAGACAAAAACAATAATCAAACCAATATGACTTTGCAGAGGCAGTGCAGGTCTTTGGTATCTGTAGCCAAGCATTTACAGGAGGTTGCAACAGATCCCCTATAGTCTGGTGTTGTGCAATGCTAGCTATAATTATAACCAACCAAGTATGTACACCATACAAGTGAGAACAACTGCATGATTAGGAATGCTAGTTTGTGGAGTTTTACTAGCCTACTTTTCTTTGAGATCTTGCATGTATTGTTGAGACACCATAATTTCTAAGAAACAAGGCAAGGTTTTATATGTTGATCTCATTAATCAGGTTCTCTTCTCTTCACAATCCTAATCCGAAGGTTAGGAATTTGTGATTTGTCCATGTTGATCAATTTTTTTCCTGCACTTGGCAATTCATTAAATGACTGAAATGTGTGTGTACCTACAAAAGTGAAAGCTAGGTTAGCAAAAAAAGTCAGCAATATTGTTCCCTTCCCTTAGTACACGCTGAAAGACAACATTGTAGTTGTTCTTTATATGCTTGATCTTCCTTACTTCAGCACCTATACACCAAGGAGTTGCCCATTCACCATCAATTATCTTCCTTATTACTAAGGAATCAGTCTCCATAATCAGTGGATGTAGTTGCCTTTCCACACAGTATGTCAACCCCTCCACAATTGCCTTTGCTTATGCCACTAAGTTAGTTGTCTCTCTTATCTCCTATACTTTCGCAAACACCAAATCGCCAGCATGATCTCGAACACAAAACCCATATGAGCTTGGACCAGGATTGCCTCTTGATGCACCATCAGTATTGCATTTGAACCACCCTTCATAAGGAAGTTGCCATGTAACTGTCTTAGTCCCCACCTATGGCTTGTAGCCTTCAAAGAAGCTGATCATATCTGACCATAAAAGAGAAATTCTGGACAACCATGGGTACCTCATCCTTGCTAGATAATGTAAAGTCTTATTCACTTCATGAATAACCCTATTGCAAGAAATTGCACCACCACACTTCATCGTATTTCTCCTCTTCCAAAATTCCCATATGATTACAGCTGGAGCTGCCTGATATAATGGCATTAGTTTAGGATATGGGTGTTTAACGGGCGGGCTGGGACGGGCTGTACACAAAAAATATCAGCCCGCCCGTTTAACGTTCTGGGCTGTTAGTGGGCTGAATTAGCGGGCTGTACTTTTTCGGGTTTTTTTTTTGTCCGTCGGGGTTCAGGCTTAGCGGGCTGGACCGGGCCGTGCTATTTTTTTTTAAAGTAAATTTTATTTTTCTTATTCAATGTTATTGATACTTAAGTGTTTGCAAACTTTTAAGGCTTAGAATTAAACTTTGAAGTTTAAAGTTTTAAATTTGAAATTTGAATTTTACAATTTTAAAATTGAAATTTAAAAGTAAGTGGCTACAAAAAATTATTTAATAAGACCAATAGGCAATATGTAAGGATCAAGCTCCGAAGGCGTTCATTTGATATTTTTATTGAATAATATATAATACTTCAAATTAAGTTGCAAGTTCTTTTTCGATTTTGTTATTTTTGAACTTGCAAATTAAAAATTTACAACAATTATAAAAAAAAGAAAGAAATAGTACATCACATGCTTTGCATCATTTTTGTAAGTTCATCCATGTCAACATGAGGGTTTTAGTTTCCGGCATTGGTTGAATCAGAATCATAAACCATTATATCTCCAATTTTTTGGTCATCCGCTTCATCTACCTCGTCACACCCTTGATTTCGTCGTTCTGATCTTATCCAATCTCTGAAGCACACTAGAATTTCCAAAGCATTGCTGCCCAATGAATGACGGGTATCTCCTAGTTGCTGCCTTACTTGGATAAATGCCCTCTTTGATGCGACTGTTGAAATCGGCACATTTAGCACGTCTCGAGCCACGGCCAAAAGAACAGAAAATTGATTTGAGTTGCTCCTCCCCAACCCAGTGGTAGAAATTCCTTTGTGCGGGGCTCTGCTGACTTTTGCAAGTAGAATTGAAGTTCATCAATATTCCTGCTACTGGTTTGTTGATGCTCCCCTAGTGTAGACCAAATCAAATAATCTTCAACACCATCATTATCATCCAAAGCACTGGTTCCAGATGTTGAAACTGAACTTGAAGGAATATTTGTATCTATAGCAGAAGAAGCATCAACAATGTTAGCATAACAATTATATAATGTTTCTAAATATTTGTGTAGATCAGAAATACAAGTGTCAATATCAGGAGTTTCAGTTGGTCCAATATCCATATAAGAATATAAAGCACTGATTAATTGGCGACAAGTGGCCATTTTGATATAAGGGTTTAAAATAGCACCAATTAGGTAAATAGGGGGAATTGTGTAGAAATATTTTTTAAACTTATCTAGCATAGATTCAACAACAGAAGTATATCCTTATTTCTTCTTCAAATTATGTAGTAAAAGAGAAATTTCAGCAATATGAACTAAACCATTTGCTTAGTAGGATAATAAGCTCTAAAAAACTCAAGTGTAGCCACATAAAATTTTTGTAAAAACCTTACAACATCTTCAATAACATCCCAAGTTTTAGATGTTAACAAACGGCTAGGATCGGTACAATGAGAATTAGCAACTTCAGTTATAGGCATTCTATATTTATAACAACATTTTAAGAATAAATAAGTATAATTCCACCTAGTAACTATTTCTTCAGGCATGAGTCTTCGTTTTAGTCCATAGTGTACACATTTTTCTTTAAATATATTTAATCTAGCACTTCTATTATTTTCTTGAATTACACCAATAAATCTTCTAACTAAAGTGATATCATCTCTAAATAATTCAAGGCCACTCTTCACAATCAAATTATAAATATGACATGCACATCTAACATGAAATATTTCAGGAAGTGGTGGGTGTAGATGCAATTTTAATATTGTAATAGCAGCATTGTTGTTAGAAGCATTATCAAATGACACACACAAAACTTTTTCTGCAAGATTATAAAATATAGCAACTTCATGGATAGTATTACTTATAAATGCACCAGTATGACTTTGATCTTCATCATATTTAAAAGCAATAATACGTTTTTGCATACAAA
>AWOL01S0010816.1:81181-124793 GCA_000715115.1 Nicotiana otophora | reverse complement strand
AAAGATATCAGCTCTACAAGTACTTCTAGGAATACCTTTAAATAAAGGGTTATAAATTCTTTGAATATAAGTAACAAGATATGGTGAAGCAACAAAACTAAAAGGTAAACAACTTAAAATAATCATTTTAGCTAATTCTTCCCGATCTTTTTTAATATCGTATTTACCCATTAACCCTCCAGTACCCGGGTTAAGTTTTTGTTGCCCATCTTCCTCATCTACTCTCCAATCAAGAGGGTGGTTGTCTACCATGTGCCTACGAAGTTGACCCGTTCCCCCTCCCTTACCGGTCTTATGTTTATAAATATCCTTACAAATTCCACATCTTACATAATTTTTATCTTCTTCTAGTCTGTCAAAAAAATTCCAACACTTACTTCTTAATCTTCGATTCTTC
Organism: Nicotiana otophora; assembly: GCA_000715115.1. Classification (NCBI taxonomy): domain Eukaryota; kingdom Viridiplantae; phylum Streptophyta; class Magnoliopsida; order Solanales; family Solanaceae; genus Nicotiana; species Nicotiana otophora. The sequence goes on along the minus strand of AWOL01S0010816.1, from coordinate 124,396 downwards.
TTAAAAGAGAGGGGATGCCTACTTGTATTACCACTACTTTCACCCCTAATATTTTGAGTCTGACTAGCATTACCAGGTGTAGCTGGTGGTGTTTCAAGATTATCAAGTGATTGAATATTATCTAAATTATCATCTAGATCATCATCTATACCATAATTTTCTTGAAGTCTCTCATAATCTACATTTAAATTTTCAGGTGAACTTTCAAAAATATGTGTAAAGCTACTAGAAGAACAAGCACCACCTCTTGATCTTTTGGAAGTTTTCTTACTACCACCTCTACTAGTGCACGCTTTTTTGGCTGCTCTAAATATATCCATTATGTAAATTAAATTAATAAATTAAATTAATAATTCTAAATAATAAAATAAGTGTACACCAAAGAAGAGAAAGGTATGGAACGAGTGTACTGGGATTCCGAATGCCGCACTAAATTTGATATCAAAAATCAAACTTCAATTGATAGATCGATACTTGATAGTTGATACCACACTTCACTTGAATACTTGATATTTGATAATAATAATTTTGTAATGGCTAAACTAAATGTTTGATGAAACTTGAAATAATAAGTAATTGAGAATTTAAGAACAATAATCAATAATATCAAGAGAGAATTGAGAGAGAATTAGAGTAGTAAGAGAGTGAATTGTGAGGAAAAATGAAGAAGAAGGGGGCTTATTTATAATTTTTAAAAGGTTAAAATTATAATTTATCAAATATTAGGGGTGCGGGGGCTATTTTCTTAAGGGGGTAGGCCTAAATGGCCATTTCTGCAAAAAAGGGTCGTTGGCCAACTGTCATATTTGAATTTGACTGTTGGCAACGGTCCAGGAAAAAAAAATTGTAACGGATACTAGGTTGAACCGGGTTGTAGCCCGTTAAAAACTCGTTAACGGGTTAACGGGCTTAGTGGGTTCCGGTGCACTGGTATCAAAAAATTATTCGTTTGAAACCCGCTCCCCGCCCAACCCGTCCCAGCCCGTCCCCCACGCTACAGTACCGGGCTGAACCGGGTTGTAAACGAGTCAGCCCGGCCCGATTAACAGGTATAGTTTAGGACAACACTTTGCATTCCACCATGTTCTTATTACTTGATGCACCTGTACCAGATTGACCACTAAACCTGCTGCTTGAAGGAAGTTTCTCCATACTCTAGTTGCAGTTTCGCTAGTTAGGAACAAGTGTTGAAAAGTCTCTTCTTGCGGTTGTGAACAACAACAACACTTAGACACTACCAAATACCCACTTCTTCTCCACAAATCGTCAGTAGGAATCTTCCCCTTCCACAATCTCTATAAAAAGAATGAGATTTTAAAAGGTAGACCTTTAGTCCATATTTTATTGTAGTCAGGATTTACATGATCTTTATGCCTTAAAATATTCTAAGCACTACTAACAGAGAAATTTTCTGAGGGTGAAGGCATCCATCTAGGAACATCTCAGGAATCGTCAGTAGTGCCAAATATGACTTCTTGCCTGATATGTTGAGCAATGTCCGCAGGGAAAGATTGAGCTAGAAGTTGCTCATCCCATGTATCATCCACTCTCAATTCAGCTACTTCTTGCATATCTTTATTGATTGTATAGTCATTTGGAACAATATGGTACAGACCTCCTAGACCAGTCCAATTCTCATGCCAAACATTAGTAGAACCCCTATTCATTTCCCATAGTATTTCGTGCTCCACCTCTTCCTTAGCCTCTAACATTTTCCTCCATACATGAGATCCTTGTCTAAATTGGACAGTTGTCGGGATTTCCTTTTTACAGTACTTGTTCCACATAAAGTTAGACCATAAGGACTTGAATGTCTGAAGCTTCCACCACAATTTGGCAAATAAAGCTTCTGATACATCATGCAGTGATCTAAAACCTACACCCCCTTCTTCCTTTGGTAGGTATAGATTTTGCCATTTTGTCCAATGTCTACTCCTACCTTCTTCCTTGGTACTCTAGAAGAATCTCGTAAAGGCTTTATTAAGGTGTTCAATTATATTTTTAGGAGGGTCAATGATAGAAAGGATGTGCGTTGGCATGCTCTGTAGGACACTAGAGATTAATGTAGATTTTCCCCATATGATAGTAGCTTCCCTTTCCAAGAGTGCAGTTTTGCCTTTACATTTTTTATCAGGTCATTGTAATAATCCTTCCTTCTTCTTGTGTAGAATATTGGGAAACCAAGATAGGTGAATGGAAATTTACCCTTTGAAAATCCAGTGATAGTACCTATCGAGCTGCACACTGCTGAGGACACACTATAATGCATATAAAAGAAACTCTTTATCTTATTGATCATTTGGCCTGAAGTGTGCTCATACTTGGACAAAAATTCTATAATTTTCCTTAAAGAGTATGGATCAGCAGAGGAAAAGATTATAGTGTCGTCTGCATAGGCCAAATGATTTAATGGATCAGTCTATTTAGGCATCCCAAAGCCCTTGAAATTGTGTCTTCAAATAGTTTATTTAACGATTTAGACAGAACCTCTGAAGAGAGAATGAACAGGGCTGGAGAGAGAGGATCTCCTTGCTTGACCCCTCTTGTTGAGTGAAAGAATCCTGATGCTTGACCATTAATCAGAACAGAATACCAGTTGTTGGAAATTAAATTCCATATCATGTTGATGAAGCATTCTGCAAATCCCATTTTCCTTAAAACATGCATTAGATACTTCCATGAGACCCTATCATAAGCCTTTGCCATGTCAAGTTTGATAACTACATTAGCAGGTTTTCCCCTTAATCTTATGTCAGTAACAATCTCCTGTGTTAACAGAATATTTTCAAATATACTTCTCTCTTTGACAAATCCTGACTGATTACAAGAGTCAAAGAAGGCAGTATTTTTTCCAGCCTATCATGAACAACTCTGGAGATAACTTTATTTACAAAATTGCTTAAGCTAATAGGCCTTAGGTCGTTAAATGTTTGATCCTGTTGTTTTTTTGGTAGCAAGACAAAAAAATAATTTGTCTTCCCCTATTATATCCCAACATTCTTGAAAGAAAATGCCTGTGAAACCATCTGGCCCACTTGCACTTTCACCGCTCAGTGCAAAAACCACTGCCTTTACCTCCTCTATTGTAGGAATTCTACAAAGTTCTATGTTTTGATCACAAGACACCATTGAGGGTACATTGTTAAGGAGCTCAGACCTTGTATGATCAGCTTCTTGCGTGAACTGGTTTTTGTAAAATTCGACTGCTGCGTCAGCCATCCGTTCTTGCGACTCAATCCAGTTACCATCATGGTTCTAGATTCTCTTCAGTTGGAGTTTCTTCCTTTTACCATTGTTTAAGTATTGTGCAAAAAATATTCTTTTTCATTTAACTGACAAAGCTTCGGGAATATTTTCACATCCGATAGCTTTTGATTCTGGGCATAAATACTTCCGAAATCTACCATTTACTATGAGAGTATCATAAGAGAATGCCCTTATGTTTATGGTGCTCTTGAATAGGATGTCTCTTGTTTATTCCGGTACAAGCATTTGAAGTTTTTGTTAACTCTCAAATGATAAAACAAATTAACTTATCATTCGGATAAGAAATAAGATAAAAATAAAAGGACTTTGATTTATTCCCTCTATCTTTAAAAGTACATTTGCATAAGCATTCTTTTGTTTGAGTAAATAGAGCTGCCAATACATGTGGCTAACTTGTATGACTTATTTCTACAGGGTTGATCGTGCATTCCCCGGTCCTGATAAGATATTGATCCCGATTTTAACAGTCCCCAATCTTCGTAACACAATCTCTTCGAAGTATACTTTTCATTTCCGCCTTATTAAAATGAAAGTTTTGGGATATGAGATATGTTATCGAGCCAAAGGTTATTTAACCATCCACGAGCTATTTTCCACACGAGCTGATCTACACAGAACTGTTTATACTAATGCTAAAGTGAAGGCTATAGAGCTTATGGTTGTTGATTCACCAGTAAAGGCAAATGATTATCTACAGATTGCATCTCATATAGAGCATTCTTCTTAATACTGGAAGTTAGGCGACACCATTTTGAAAACCATCGAGTCTACTCCGGATCCAGAACTGAAGGAATCTAGTGTCTTCATAAGTATAAATTCCCCCCTCTCAGTGTTCGAATGCTAAGTATGAAAATTCGAACACTAAAAGTCTTGCATTTACCGATGATCTTTCCTTCGTAGTATGCTTTACATCGTTGTCTCATTAAAAACCTTGTTAGAAAAACCCAACTGGGAAAAAACTAGTTGAAGGGAAAAAGAGTGTAACATATACTTTCAGTACCAGCAAGGATCTTCAGCACTAATACCTTTTGAGGTGAGTCACGTTCCAATTGCTTGGCAATTTAACTCCATCTTGATTTTTCAATTCATATGAACCTTTATCAGTTATAGCTGAAACCCGGTAAGGTCCTTCCCATGTTTGTCCCAACTTCCCGGCGTTAACTTCTCAAGTGGTTTGAGTAACCTTCCTCAGAACCAAATTCCTAACTTTGAAATATCGGAGATTTACCCTGCGATTGTAATACCTTTCCATCGTTTGCTTTTGTGCCACCATCCTCACATATGCTAGATTTCGGTACTCTTTAAGCAAATCTAGTTTAACCAACAACACTTTATTGTTTGTTTCTTTGTTTGCTCGAAAAAATCTTAAGTTCGGTTCCCCTGCTTCCACCGGTATCAAAGCCTCTGAATCGTATACAAGTGAAAAGGGCGTTTCACCCGTGCTCGACCTCGTCGTAGTCCGATATGCCCACAACACACCCGGTATCTCATCTGGCCACTTGCCTTTAGCATCTTCTAGCTTCTTTTTAAGGTGTTGAATAATTACCTTCTTGGTCGACTCCGCGTGTCCATTAGCACTCGGGTGGTATGGTGAAGATGCAATTCGTTTGATCTTCAATCCTTCTAGAAACTTTATGACTTTGGAACCTATAAACTGCGGCCCATTGTCACAAGTAATTTCTTTTGATATTCCAAACCAGCAGATGATATGATCCCATATAAAATCGATCACTTCTCATTCTCTGATATTTTGGTAAGCACCCACTTCAACCCATTTAGTAAAATAATTAGTTAAAACCAAAAGAAATTTTACTTACCGGGTCCTTGTGGTAAGGGACCTACTATATCCATCCCCCATTTTATGAACTGCTACGGTAATACCACCGAATGCAGAAGTTTCGTTGTAGATGCACTAACTGTGCATAGCATTGACATTTATCACACTTGTGCACAAATGCCTTTGCGTCTTACTCCATCAGGGGCCAATAATAACCAGCTCTTACTATCTTGAGAACCAATGACTCTACACCATAATGGTTCTACAAAGTCAGTTTCCGACACCCCTAAACACCGAGCCAATGGTCCTTGGAACGACCTCTTGTATAATTGTTCGTCCACAAGACAATAACGAGCTGCCTTGGACCGCAGTACCCCAGATGCTTCGGGTCTTCAAGCAATTTGCCATGCCTTAGATATTCAATAAACTCATTCCTCAAATCCCAAATTAAGTTGGTTGAATTAACTTCACAGTAGTCATCCACATCCAATACCGAATGCAGCAGTTGAACTACCGCATTAGAATCATATCCTTTCATTTTTATGGACAAACCCAAATTGGCTAATGCATCTGCCTCCACATTTCCCCCCTAGAATATGGACAATTGACCACTTTTTGAATCGGGAAAGTAACACTCGAACTTTGTTCAAGTATTGTTGAATGCGTTCCTCCTTGGTATCGAAAATTCAGTATACTTAGTTCACCACCAGCTGGGAGTCACACTTTATTTCGATGACCTCAGAACCTAATCCCCGAGCTAGTTCAAGTCCTGCAACCAAAGCCTCATACTCGGCTTCATTATTAGTTAATGGCACAATTCTAATGGCCTGTCTCAGGGTTTCCCCCAAAGGAGTGATTAATACTATCCCTAGATCGGATCATTTTATGTTAGAAATCCCATCCGTAAACAAGGTCCAAACTACCGATGTCGTTCCCGATACCAACACTATTTCTTTAGCAGCCAAAGGCATTAATTCCGGACTACAATCGGCCACAAAGTCAGCCAAAACTTATGACTTGATTACATTCCTGGGCTTGTATTCAATGTCGAATTCACTAACTTCGATTGCCCATTTAGCCAAACGACCCAACAACTCAGACTTATGAAGGACATTCCTTAAGGGAAAGGTTGTCATAACGGCTACTGGATGACATTGAAAATAAGGCCTAAGCTTTCGAAAGGCAAATACAAGAGCTAACGCTAGCTTTTAAAGGTACAACTATCGTGTCTCCACTCCCGATAATATTTTACTAACATAATAAATGGAAAATTGCGTACCTTCTTCTTCCCGGACCAAAACAACACTTACCACTACTTTCAATACCGCCAGATAAATCAAAAATTGCTCACCTTCTCCGGGTTTTGACAACAATAGAGGGCTAGACATGTACCTTTTTAGGTCCTTCAATGCCTGTTAGCATTCTGGAGTCCATACAAAATTGTTCTTCTTTTTCAAAAGTGAAAAGAAGTGATGGCACTTTTCTGAAGACCTCGAGATGAACCTACTTAAAGCCGCCAATCTATCAGTCAATATTTGTACTTCTTTCACGCTTGTCAGCTCGTCCGATATATCCTCGATGTCTTTGATCATATCGGGGTTAACTTTGATTCCTCTTTGAGAGACCAGAAACTCCAAGAACTTTTCGGAACCCACTCTGAAGGCACACTTCTCCAGGTTGAGCTTCATGTTGTACTTTCTCAGAATGTCAAATGTCTCCTGGAGATGTTTCAAATAATCTCCTGCATTGAGAGACTTAACTAACACGTTGTCAATATAAACTTCCATTGTCTTACCTATCTATTTTTTAAACATCTTATTAACAAGCCTCTGGTAAGTGGCTCCGGTATTTTTAAGCCCAAAAGGCATCACATTATAGCAAATATGTGCCAAAATTTGTGATAAAAGAAGTCTTCTCTTGATCTTCCAGGTCCATCCTCATCTGATTATACCCGGAATAAGCATAAAAAAACTCATTAACTCATGCATGACCGTAGCATCAATCATTTGATCAATATTTGGCAATGGGAAAGAGTCTTTAGGGCATGCCTTATTTAAATCTTTATAATCTACACACATTCTAAAATTATTATTCTTTTTAGGTACTACCACTTCGTTAACTAGCCAATCGGGGTAATTTACCACCCAAATTGAACCTATATTAAGTAACCGGGTTACCTCTTCCTTAACAAACTTATTTCTGACCTCTACTATCGGTCATTTCTTCTGCCTTACCGAAGGGTAGTTAGGATCCAGACTCAGTTTCTGGACCGCCACCTCCAATGGAATACCTGTCATATCTGAATGCGACCAAAACAATCAACGTTAGATTTAAGAAAATTCATAATTTTTAACCTGAGTTAGGGACTAAATCCCGTTCCTAAATGAAATTTTCTTTTCAGAAACTCTTCGAACAAGGCCATTTGTTCGAGCTTTTCTGCGGTTGACTTGGTCGCATCCGTCTCCTCCGCTACCTGAAAAGACCTTGGTACCTGATATAATTCTGATGACTCCTCATTTTTATCATATTCAATTGAGATGGAAGAGGGCACCGATTCCTGTAATTTCTATTGCCCTTGCTGCTGGAAACGGTTACTACGTCCATCTCCCTTGCATCTGGTTGATCTCCTTTGATTTGCTTGATACATTCAGGTGTTGGAAATTTCAACAGTTGATGGTATGTTGAAGGTACAACCTTCATTTCATGTCCAAGGCCTTCCAAGGATTACATTGTAGCCCATGTAACTATCTACCACTTCGAACATGGTGGTCTTTGTTACTCCTTCGGCATGTGTGGCCAGCAGAATTTCTCCTCGGGTTGTCACATTTGTTAAGTTGAAGCCAGCTAGAAGCTTTGTCGGTGGAATTATGTACCCAGTTAACTGCGTTTGCTCCAAAACTCTCTGTTGTATGATGTTGGGTGAACTTCCTGGATCAACCAAAACACGCTTAATTTTGAAATATAAAACATTAAGAGAAGTTACAAAAACATCATTGTGCGGTATAAAAAGTCCATTAACATCTTTCTCTGTGAAGATGATGTCATCTTCTAAGACTTCTCGGATCCTCTTGCCATGTGTCACCGATATTTTCGTCTTTTTTGCTGTCGCAAATGTCACCCTATTAACTTTGTCTCTTCTGAATATCATGTTGATTGTCATCCGAGGTGACCCTACTATCGACTTTGATGGTTCTGCATTATCCATGTTTTTCCCATAGTTGTTCTTGGTGCGGTTGCTTAAAAACTCTCTGAGGTGACCATTCTTCAAGAACGTCACCACCTCTTCACGAAGATATCAGCAGTCCCCAGTCCTATGGCTGTGAGTCCTATGTAATTCACATCATAGATTAGGATCCCTTTGGCTAGGATCCGATCAGATTAGTTTCATGAACCTAGCCCGTGATATTAAATTTATAATCGGATAACCAGGGATATGCTGAACCTCGGGACCCCGACGCCTCTTTCTCGTGCAATGATCTACTATTTCGACCACAATCCGCGCTTCTATCGGAAGTGAACCTATCCGATGACTGGAAACCTTTATTAACATGCCCATTGACCCTTTCGTAAGGCTGAAAATGACTTCTAGAGGACCTCCGGTCTGCATCAAAATCATTTTTGAATTTATCTTAACTTCAATCACGATTCCGTCCTTTGGAAGACACCGAGGAACCAAGTTGATCATCTTCTATTCTTATTTTCGACTCGTAGCGATGATGAACATCTGCCCATGTGGTTGCCTGAAACTCGAGCAAGTTCTCCTTCAATTTTCGAGAGGCATCGGAGCTCAACGTGTTGAGACCCTTTGTAAGTACCTCCGCTGTCCACTTATCTGGTGAACCGGATCATAAACTCCCGCAACAACTCATATTCTCCCTAAGATATTCTGAATATATTCGCCTTCCTTGCCTGGACTTTTCTTGCTCCAACATAAGCTTTGATAAATGAATCTGCAAGCATTTCAAAAGAATCGATTTGATCTCATGCTCAGGTAAGAGGGAATACCAAGTTAAGACACCTTTCGTATGGGTTTCGCCAAACTTCTTCAACAAAACTGATTCGATCTCATGCTGGGCCAAGTGTTTCCCTTTACTACCGTAGAGTAGGTCGTGATGTGCTCTTGTGGATCCAAAGTCCCATTATATTTTGGTATATCTGACATCTTAAACCTCTTTGGGATCAACTTTGGTGCCTCACTTGGTTTAAACGGCAACTACGTATACTTCTTTGAATCTGGTCCCTTTAACACCACCGATACTCCCGGGATCTGATCCACCCGAGCATGAAATCCTTTTGCATTTTGATCCATTTGTTCATTCATTTTTCTCATGAATCTCATGAGCTTGGTTTTTGAAAGGTTCATTTAAGTTGTTGTTCTCAGATCCACTACCGGTACCTCCGACCTCGTCGAAACCGATATCCTCCCTTGGAGTGTCGTTATCGATTCTTTGAGTCGTTTGATTTGTGGGAACGCTGGGAGGAACCGGAGCCCTCTCATTAGCATTATTGGAAACACCCGATAACCTCTGCTTCAATTCCACATCACCCGATCTTGCCTTGAGAGGTGATCCATAATCGCTTTTTGTTGTTCTCTCAAGATTTTGACTGTTTTAACAATGTGCTCATTCTCTACATCATCAGGAGTTGTGCCTCGCACATGCCGAGGATACTGACCTTCACGAACTAGGGTTGCTTAATCCCCTTCGTTGCGAGTTTCGCTAGTTGAATCATCGCGCTAGAACACATCTTCTCGTTCATCGTGTGCTCCGACATTGTAAATATTGTTGACATCATTAGCTGCCATACCTGATCTTTCTTTTGCTAAGGAAGGAATCAAAATTTGTTAGTAACAGATGAATGGATCAAAGCAATTAGAGAATTGTTTATGTCCCATGGTGGACACCAAACTGTTTACCCATAAAACGGTGCAATTGAATTTATAGCGTGATTTATAGACAAGTGAATCGATTTGACCTAAAAATACAAAATGAATAAGAATAGAAATAAGGTTATAAAATAAAACTAAAGGAAATACAAGCGTGGCTAAGAGTTTAGCTTCTCCGATAGCAAAAGTAAGAGCGATATTCAATAATAAAGACTGAGAATAATGTTATAAAGTGAGGGCAGAATGTAGCTTTTGTGTACAGAATGTTTCGTGCCTACAATGGATGTTAATTCTCCTATTTATAGCTCTATTGAGGGAGACAAGATCCCCAAATAAAGCTCCTCTTGAATGAGAATAAAACCGTCATTGAATGCTGCATAACTGTTGGTTATAAATGTAGATATTCTCTGTAATGGCCGCCCATTGAATGCTACCCGATGCCAATACTTTGAACTTTTGTCGTCAGCTACTCTGTCTTCAGGGCTCATCCATCACTGGTCGCATGCTGTCAACCGGTATTGATTATTTACTGACTCACATCCTACGTTATTTAGTTCTAGGATATTGAACGAAAATGAATTTATAGCTCATAACAACAACAACCCGGTATAATCTCACTAGTGGGGTATGGGGAGGGTAATGTGTACGCAGACCTTACCCCTACCCTGGGGTAGAGAGACTGTTTCCGATAGACCCTCGGTTCCCTCCCTCCAAGAACTCCCTACCTTGCTCTTGGGATGACTCGAACTCACAACCTCTTACTTGGAAGTGGAGTATGTTACCACTAGAGCAACCACTCTTGTCTGAATTTATAGCTCATGTGAAAGAAAAATGACAAAATTGAAACAAAATGTCGGCTCTATTTGGTTTGATTTGTATTTAAGAAATTGAGATAATTGGTTTTGTTTTGCTTTAGATAAAAACTATTTTTGTTAAAAAAAAGAAGAAAAAACTCTCAAGAGCTTAACTAAATTCGAATTAACAATAATTCTTGTCGTATTAAAGTTAAACACGAATTGAAATTGAGTTGAACTTCAAAGTACAGCACAGCATACATTAGAAACCACGTCACAAATAAATCATCCCAAATCTCAAATTAGACTCCAAAAAGAACATCGAGAAGGCGAAACACGCTGTCTTTTCCCGAAAGAGTACGATAGACGAAAGTCTTCGATTCTCACAATTTTGGACTCTCAATTACTCACACAATCCAAACAGGTATAATGGTGCTATCGCAGCTGCACGGAGCGTTCAAAGGGACGGTAGAGAGAATCACAAGTCCTCGTACCGTCTCTGCTTTCAAAGAGAAAGGCGTTCTCAGCGTTAATGAGTTCGTTATTGCTGGTGATAATCTTGTCTCCAAATGCCCTACCTGGTCTTGGTAATCAATCTTTCACATATACCCTTTTTGCCAATTCTTGCTCAAATAGCCTATGAGATTAGATCTAATTTGAAAGTATTTGTAATTTGTATGAGCTCATTATATTGCATCTAATTCTTATATCATTGTTCATTGTTCATTAACAGGGAATCAGGTGACCCTAGTAAGAGGAAGTCATATTTACCAGCTGACAAGCAATTCTTGATCACTAGAAATGGTACCTATCTATAACCATCATTCTACCAATAGTTTTCGTTGAATTTGATGTGTTTGGAAAAAATATGAGCTGGCTAGTGCATGATGACTTCATTCTTTACACTTAATTACTGATAAATTTACACCACTTATTAGAATAAACCCGACTTAATTTTAAGGTAAAATCTAGTCCTCTCAAATGAACCAAAAAACTAAGAAGTAAGTTCCCGTCAAGTAGCATAGAGTTAGTAGCATATTGCTAGTTTTAACACAGTTAATGTATCCATTGACTTTTGGGCATGTAAATAGAAATTCTCCTTCATCAGAATCCAGCACTGAAAATTTGTAATACTAATTTGTTAAACCTTTTTATGCAATTTCAAGAGCACTACAGAGAAAGGGAGGTTTAATAATCTAATAGGACAAACAATCTTGACGCTTATGGAAAGTAGTTATGAGGTAAGGAAACATGACTAGTAACTTCATCTCCCAACTCATGTTATGCTCAGCATCTTCGTGTTTCAAGCAAGCTCCTGATGACCTTGGGAAGTAACAATGAGGTTAGAAAACAAGACAGAACTGTACTGCCTAAGACATGTTATGCACTGAATCTGTGTTTCAATCTGCTCCTATTATATCAGTTAAGCATCTTGCTAAGGATATTCCTGTCGTCTAATGCTATATCGTGTTCCTCCCTTGCTCACTCACCTTCTCCTAGGTAACAATAACAACAAACCCAGTGTAATCCCACAAGTGGGTCAGTAGAGAGTAATGTGTACGCAGACCTTACCCCTACCTTGTGAAGTAGAGAAGCTGTTTCCGATAGACCCTCGACTCGAGGAACAACGGAAAGGAAGCAACCAACAATAACAACAAGAAAAAACAAAGACACAATGTATAATAACAAAGATTGAGAAATACGAAATACAAGATTAGTACTAATACTACCGGTAAGAATGACACAACGTGTAACAAAAAAGATCTAGGAACAAGAAAATATAAGAACATTACTAATACTAGTGGTAAAACTAGGAGAAACTCTCGACTACCTATCAACCTTCAACCCTAATTCTCGATCTTCACGCCTTCCTATTGAGGGTCATGTCCTTGATAAGTTGAAGCAATGCCATGTCCTGCCTAATCACCTCTCACCGGTACTTCTTTGGCGTACTTTACCCTTCCTCAGGGCGGATGTGCATCGATTATAGGCAGTTGAACAAAGTTACAATCAAGAACAAGTATCCTTACATGGTCAGCCTTCCACACCTCCTAACCGGGGCGTCTATGTCTCTGCTCATCACGTGCCCGAACCATCTCAGCCTAGATTCCTGCAATTTGTCTTCCACAGGGGCCACTTTCACCGTGTCCCTAATAATTTTATTCCTAATCTTATTTTTCCTGGTATGCTCACACATCGATCTCAACATCCTCATCTCTGCTACTTTCATCTTCTGGACGTGGGACTTCTTGACTGACCAATACTCAGCACCATACAAGATATTTGAAACATCCTTGTCAATCTCCCCGTTGCCTTGGATAACAGACCCAAGATATTTGAAACTATCTCTCTTGGGGATCACCTTCTCCTAGGTATTAGTAAAGAATTTATTTTTAGCTTTCATACTTCTTAAGAATTTTAGCACCCCATCCTGGCCAAAAAAGGTGGATGTCTGTATCTTGGAGTTTTCTTGGCCCTTCTTTTTGATATTCCATCATTCATAGACGTTCTCTAGTCGTCTTACAGAGACCAAAAAAAAACAAGAATGTAGCACTTCTGTTATATGGCAGTTTAGATCATGTGCCACTTTAACTTTGTATGCAGTTCCTTGTCTGAGAAGAGCTGCATCAGTAGAGGAAGAATATGAGGCTGCTGGAGGTGAAGTTCTGCTTGATAATGAGGACAATGATGGTTGGCTGGCAACTCATGGGAAACCAAAAGGTATCTGGTATATGTGTACTTCCCAATAAAAAATTGAGTTTTATCCATTTTGCCTTGTGACATTATGTCCCATTTTATTATTTCTTAGAAAACAAAGGTGTTGAGGATGATAACTTGCCATCTATAGAAGCATTAGAGATCAGCAAAAAGATTGGAGGCGAGGAAGAGGAAGACATACCTGACATGGGAGAGTACGAGGAAGCTGACAATCTTATAGAAACAGATCCTGTAAGAAGCTGTCTCTGTTGTGTGTGTATTTTAGTTTTAAGATCTGTATAATTAGTGATTAGTCGTAACAGCATACCATTTCATCTTGTATTTGATATTAAAAAGTCCTACAATGGTTTTGTACAGAATCATGATCCACTATCTGTTTGCTATAGCGGTTCATGCTTTTCAACTAAAATGCCTGATGCTAATCTACATGACCTTTGATGATGATTTTGCTGGTGATCTAATTGAGAGTCTATAAAAAGTATTTTCATTTCATTTGGTAATTGTTCGCAGAAGTGTCACAATAAATACTTGTACAATCATCTAACCAACGAAATGGTTCTCGTTGAGACTTCTATGATGCTGACAGTTAAATATGTATCTATTCTACAAATAATAATTTTAGAAAGAAAAACGTTTAATGGCTACAAGGTGGTATTGATAGTTTTTAAACAGCTGAATGTAGCCCCTAGGGCTTCGATCTAGTGGTATGAGTGCAATGCGTAATTTGTGGGTCATGTTCAGCCCTGGTGCTGCCAAAGTTTGGTATTTAAGTCGAGAAGGGTAGAGGGGCGGGTCCATTATCTACTAAGTTTCGAACCGTGCAACACTAGCGCTTGGGATTTCTCTATTATAAAAAAGGAAGAAGCTAATGGTAGATACTGAATAGCTTAGAAGTGCAATAACTACAACAGTTTGCAGTGAAGTAATTCACGACTTAATAGTGAACAATTGTTAGCATCTCCTTGCTCGCGTATGGACCGGAGCAGGTGTACAAGATCTTAAAATAAGTTTATGGCCATAGGGAAGATTTAGGCCTAATTTGTTTCCACTTAATGGAGGTCTGAATCTTAGTCGTTCAGATCTCAGACATTAAGTGCGTTTGTTTTTAAAGTCTGAATCTTAATTATTCAGATTTTAATCATTAAGTGTGTTTTTCTTTTTACTTCACAGCCACTTAATGGGTCTGAACAGGTCTGTATGATTAGGATGTATAACAAAGACTTAATTTCATTAAGATGCTATCATCAATATTCATTATTAAATTCCGTCATCGCCTACCATTATCAACTATCATCATGCCAGCCACTACCACCATCATCATCCTCAATCATAGTCGCCACCATTATCAACTACTACCACCCACCATCCCCACCACCATCATTCTCAATCACAACCAACGCGCATCTACCTCAACTACCACAACTAACCACCCCATCTCCATCAACAACCATAGTCGGCACTGCCCATCATTATAAACTACCGCCATGGCACCACATACTACCAGCTTCCTCAATCACAACTAACACCACCACCCGCCATTATTAACTGTCACCACTCATCACCACCATACTCAATTATAAATCGCCACCACTACCAATCACCACTAGCTACTACCCTGAATCACCACCATCAACCAAAACTACCACCAACCACCACCTCTAATCGGCATTCACAAGCACTACCGTTAGCCATCACCACCAGTAACTATCATATTTTTAAAAACTATATATTTTATTGGTAGAATATTAGATTAAAAAGTATTTCATTTGAATTTTATGTTTATTAATTTTTAAATAAAGATAAATGTTATACATTCAGATGTTAAAATTCAAACAGTCTTAATCATTTAGTATTCAGATCTTAATACATATCTTAATATTCAGATGTGTATTCAGATTCAGATGTCTTAATCTTAATACACATCTTGATATTCAGATGTGTATTCAGATTCAGACGTCTTAATCTTACAATAATAACAACCACCCAGTATAATCCCACAAGTGGGGTCTGGGGAGGGTAGGATGTACGTCTTAATCTTAAAAAAAACAAATGAGGCCTTAATAACTCTGCTTTTCGAATCTTACTTGATAAAAAAAGAAAAAACAACCTCCTTTCTTTTGCCATCTTTGTCTCCTTTCAAATTCATTTTTTCCTGGTATAGATACCAAAAGTTATGCAAGGGGATTCAGGAAAAAAATACTAGAATGTAACACTTGGGATTTGAAGCTGCGACGTAAAGCAAGTTTTGAATCCTCTTTGCCACTATAAAAAATTCCTCCTTTATGTTAAGGGATTCAACAACTCATATATAACTAAAAAATCCGTTTTTGCCCTCTTTACCAAGTATAATTTTACCACCAAGGGGTTCAATTGAACCCCTTTGGCTCTACATACCTCTGCACCATGATAATATATATGAGAAAATTTTATGTTGTAGATTCTCTACTTTTTTTGGATACTGCCTTTATGGGTATACGGGAGATTTTCTCATTATTAATAGAATTATTTACCTTATCGATATGTATGTTCGTGTGTATATATGTATTTATATGTGTGTGACAGTGTGAGTATTCTATTTGATACAGTTATATGTAAGAAAATTCTGTTTATGCTTTCTGGAAGCTGCCCTATGTTTCAGTTCACTGACTATTAACTACGTTTCCATTCTTTTCCAAAATAGAAGAAAAAGAATACTTTGCTCTGTGCTTTGTTCGGGTACAAACTTTAATTTGGTTGGATCTCAGTAAATTATCAGCTTTGAGATTATTCCATCTACAATACCTAAATGGTTAACATCTCATGATTTCTTGCAGGCTACCCTTCAGACTACATATCTTGTCGTTCATGAGCCTGATGATGACAACATTCTAAGAACACGAACATATGATATCAGCATCACGTAAGTGAGCTTCATTCATTAGATTTTGTATGCTGGCTATTTCATGCGCTTCCCATTGAAGAGAAGTGTATATTAAGTGTTTTGGCAGATGTCCATCTGTACGTTTTGCAGGTATGACAAGTACTATCAAACGCCTCGTGTATGGCTCACTGGATATGATGAGGTCAGCCAAAATAAAAATTATAATTGCCTTAAATATATAATTGCGTAATGACTGCACTTTTGACTTGTGCTATTATGATGGAAATAGTTGCAAGATGGTCTGAGTGTCTGACATATTCATGAAACAAACAACTTAGTAACCATACAGCTGAAGAAATGGATAATACAACCAAAGTTCACCTAGATCTTTTGGTTGTCTCTCTCTTTTTTGTTTTTTTGTTTTTTTTGTTTTGGGATTTGTCAATAGATTTACTAATGTACTTTTGAGAGTGCCGGCTTTACTCCTGTTACCTCAGGTCAAAGACTGTCAGGTTAAAAAGCTGACGATGCCATTTATGTTATTCTTTCTGATATCACTTTGTATATATGTTTGATGAACTCAGATCTTCTGATAGTGCTTTATTCTACATTATTTTTCACTCTTATCCAAATATGATAAGGTAATGTTTTGTCCAACTTAAGACAATTTGAGACTTAGCATGAGAATGTTTTTCTTCTTTATATTACACAAATTATAGTTTGTGTTTATTTCGCATAATTTCTGTGCAAAATATGCATTATTCTCCTTAATCCTAATTCTATTTACAATATCCAAGATCTGCACAACGATGACATTGTGAAACAATGAATTTCCACTTGTTGAAATTTGTGGAAGTGTCTATTTTTAAGGTTCTTAATAATATCCTCTGCATGAGTATATATACTACTTGTTGCTTTTGGAGAAAGAAGATTCTCTTCTTTGTTAGACATGCATCCTGGTCCTCGAGGAAACTTCATGATCCGATTGCAACACAGTGAACTATTCTTGATTTTTTGTGACAGTCAAGGATGCTTTTGCAACCAGAGCTCGTACTTGAGGATGTCAGTCAAGACCATGCACGCAAAACGGTGAGACTCTTCTTTTTGGTCTAAATGCTACTTGGAAATGAGCTTAAATAAGTTATTCCATGCTGTAGTTTGTTTGTAAATGAAATTACAGTAGTTTGGCTCCAAGTACTGCAACTGTACAACACATGCAAAGTTGGATGATTACTCCTTTTGACTAATTCTTTGAGTAGCTCTAACCAAGACGGTATTGCCGTTTGCTCAGCCAGTCTCAGGGCTGTGCATTATTCAGTTATAAACGATGAAACTAACCAAATGAAATAACTTCAGATTATTCATTTAGTTCTTGATAAAACAAAAAAATTCAGATTATTCAAAAGTTATTTCAAAATTCCATTCATTTCAATTTTAATCTATGAAATGATCAGTATTACAATGTGGGGTTTTTGAAAATTGTCTGCGAACAGTATGAAAAACTGATGAATAGAACATTCTGTCATATCAAACATGGGTTGGTAGTTCGGTTATAGGTGGTTATTCTTCCTTGCTAATTGGCACCTGGAGGTCTAGTCCAAGCGCATGCATTTTTTATTCAACTTGCCAACTTTTCCCTTGTTTTAATATCATTTTAGCTCTTTTAGTTAAATTAAGATTTTGAAGTAAAAAACTAAATGTGGAATAATTTGTCAAAAGTTTATTGCTTATACTTTTACTTCCTTCTCCCGCTACAACCACTTGCCATCTTCCTTATGCTCAGAAATACAACTGAAATGAGGCCTGAGAAATGGTTTGTTTTACATATTTTGACCAGAATAACTTTTTTTTCAAAGGTTCATTTCTTTCTGGTCTCTCTCTCTCTCTCCTAAGAAATACAACTGAAATGAGGCCTGAGGCCTGAGAACTGGTTTGTTTTACATATTTTGACCAGAATAACTTTTTTTTCAAAGGTTCATTTCTTTCTGGTTTTTAGACATAATAGAGCTTGAATGCTTGCTTTGAGTTGATACATATTATCTGTGAAGAACATCCAGATTTCTGCTTGAGGTTTAATAATTTCCACCCAAGCTATTGCTTGATTTTTGAAAAATTTCCAAAACTGATTTCGCGAATTGGTAAAAACCAAATCCATTTGGTACAAAGTGAACCCACCAGTGACCCTTTCAAGGCCAGCAGTGCCCATTTTAGCTGACCAAAATATTTGTTAGTGAACCAAGTTGTAGATGGCAACTGAACAACTGAATGGGCCATCACACGGATTATTAAAGTTTCTTTTTTCTAACCCTATATATTTCCTTTTTAACTGCAATTATTTTGAATGATGATGTTCATTTTAATCTTTGTTCCCAACATCGTCAACTCAGGTGACCATTGAAGACCATCCACATCTTCCAGGGAAACATGCTTCAGTACATCCTTGTCGACACGGGGCTGTGATGAAGAAAATTATTGATGTTCTCATGTCGCGAGGAGTTGAACCTGAAGTTGACAAGTAAACTCTAATATCTCATGTAGTATCGTTGTGTTTTTCAATGAGCAGTATGCATATTCACACACATATATTACCTGTCTGAATTCTAATATGGTTATTTGGGGATACTTACAACTCGTAGATGTATTTATTTGCGAATGCACATGAAATATTTGCTGTGTTAGTTATGTTACATTTAGAAAGGGCTATACTATCAAGCTACAACGATATGAAGACAAGAGTGGGTTGCTCTAGTGGTGAGCACCCTCCACTTCCAACCAAGAGGTTGTGAGTTCGAGTCACCCCAAGAGCAAGGTGGGGAGTTCTTGGCGGGAGGGAGCCGGGGGTCTATCGGAAACAGCCTCTCTATCCCAAGGTAGGGGTAAGGTCTGCGTACACACTACCTTCCCCAGACCCCACTAGTGGGATTATACTGGGTTGTTGTTTTTGTCATCTAATTTTTTAAGAAAGTTGATGCTTTGACATTCAAATTTTAGTGATACAATGGTGTCTCCCCTGAAAGTTGATTAACTCGCTGTATTGATCTAAGAATTCTTCTTTCTAGTTCGTCTGTCTACCATGGGAAGGTTTCATAGTTCATACAGCTGCAGGATCATATTTTAGCAACGGTAGACACGGTAGCAGAATATACAAATGGAAATTCATATGATCAGAAACAGAGTACTTGCTTTATTAAGAAATCTTTAGCCCTTTTATTGGGAAAAAAATTATGCACTATGATTTTGAGTTCTAGTCTTCGTCTTGACATGCTTTGTAGAACAGTGAGACATTATTTTACCCCATACTCCCTCGATCTAGCTTTTACTAGTAACATCAAATTTTTTATTACAAATGTAGGAGTATAATACTGACATCAATAGTATAGTTGGAAGCAAGAGTTTTTAATGATACTCTTATAGTTCTAAAAAGCAATGTAGCTCTTGTTTCATTGACACCACATTTTTTATCTACATTGTTTCATCATTGCATATTAGAGAATATCAATCGATCAATTAACTGTGTCTCAATCCCAAATAATTGGCGTCCGTTATGTGAATCTTCTATATCTTTGCCGTTCTATTCAGGTCAATTTCATTCCAATGCTAAGTTTACAACAAATTAGGACTTCTATAAATTTTACAGTTATTCCTGTATGGTTTACTGAGTTAAATTACATGGATTCTTTGGTTGAATTGTGTTATGTTTCTTTTTTTGGTTAAATATCCATTGATCCAGAGAGATTATAGCTTCCATGTAATTTTTGGTCTATCTTGTTTCTTTTTATGACCTTCAATCATCATATTGTCACACTCACACTTATTAGTGGTGCATTTCGAGGTCTACGGTGGACATGATCAGACCATCTAAACCAATTCTCATTTTATCCTGTGCGAGACTTGCACCATCTGCCAAATGTTATTATTTTAAAGCTTGTCTAATTTTGCATGACCCGACATCCAACTTTGCATTTCCATTTCTATAACACTCATCTTGTGGATATGTTAGTCCCTAAAGGCCACAATCAGTCCGATATACTATTGTTGGTCTCACGATCGTTCTATACGACTTGCCTTTCATCTTTATAGGTATTTTTCTCACATAACAATATTGTGACACTTTCTTTGACTGAGAAATCCCTTATGGGTTAGCTGGACAAGCCCTGGTTAGCGTACAGGTCCTAAACTTAGCTGAGCCTTAATATTTGCATTGGTGCATTTAAGTGCCACAATCCATCAAATCTCGAACAAGAAGCACCAGTGGTCTATTGGTAGAATAGTACCCTGCCACGGTATAGACCCGGGTTCGATTCCCGGCTGGTGCATGTCGAGTGCTGTGAAGAGAAATGTGCAATGGTGAGAATTTTGGTCTTCACCTATTCTGACATCAGACGATAGATCAGCACATCTAAGCCTCTACTTTGAAGGGGAGCCTTTGAGCAACGGTCAAGTTGTCTCCGTGTGATCTATAGGTCACGGGTTCGAGCCGTGCAATCAGCCACTGATGCTTGCATTAGGGTAGGCTGCCTACACCACATCTCGTTGGGGTGCGGCCCTTCCTCGAATCCTGCGTGAACGCGGGATGCTTTGTGCACCGGGCTGCCCTTTAATCCATCAAATCTCACTTTATCTTCATTATTATGATTTATGGGAATTGCACTCACAGTGCATATACTCTATTTTACGTCTACTTAACCTAAGGATACTATCTAGGGTGTTTCTCAATAGTTCCACCTGTAGCCACAGAAGGAAAGAAAATAAACACAATGGTAATGATTATGATGATCTTGCTCTAGCCACTGATTCTTTCTTTATCCTCAAAATTGAGCAGGTTTCATGGGAGTAAAATGTTACTTGTTTGTAGACCTAAGATTTGAGAGACATATTTGGCGTAACAATAGAAACACATGAATGTCCTAAATATGGATCTCCTTTTAGTTATTTTACTTGTATGTGCTTTTTGTCTCATCCTGGATATTCATCTCAAGCACCATTGACAGGTACCTCTTTCTCTTCTTGAAGTTTATGGCTTCCGTGATTCCAACAATTGAATACGATTACACCATGGACTTTGATCTTGGTAGCAGTAGCACCTGATTTGCAGGCAACTTCCTTCGGTTAGTATATTATGCGCATATCTAAAGCTTAACGTAGGCTCCCCTTACATCAGAAATAGCTTTGTCCTCTCTATTAGTTAATTAACCTTGTAAGGCTTTTAGCGGAAATAGAGATTTCCATGCCGGCGAGTGCATGAGTCATCACTTTTTCTGCCTATGCTTGTGTGTGTGTCTAGAGGCGAATAGTAGGAAAAAGGAGCCCAACTCAAGTGGTCTACAGAAAATTATAGGCTGTCATTATTATTTCAAAGATCTTTTTTCTGTGGAAACTTTTGGGGGAGTTTTTTTTTTTTTTTTCTTATTCTCTTAAACTTCTGGGGTAGGGGATGCAGAAATGGTGCTTTCTTTTTCTCTGTGACTTGGTAAGATGACGATTATGAATGTTACCTTCTTCAATCTCTTTCCTTTGTTTTTCAGATAGATGCTGCACGTAACATGTCAAGCACCAATTACTCTGATGATGATGCATCAATTCGTGTGACCAGTGATAATTGTACATAGTGTTTATAGACGTCCTTCTAGATATGAATTGTCAGCAATTCTTGTTATTGTATATTAACAAGAAGAATTAAAGGTTATTTTGAGATGTGAATTTGCCCGATCCACTTGCAAGATGAAATTGTTTATTAATGTCGTCTTCAAAAGTTAACTGAATGAAAGCAACGAAAAGAATCAAGCCACCTTCTAAGTGATGGTTCTGTTTTCCGTATTTATTGTTTTCTATTTAATAAAAAGTACTCTCTCCCTACTAGTAAATTTCAGTTTGGACTCGGGACTTGGCATCGAAGTAACTCCCCCTCTCCACGTTTCAGAAGGAATGTGCACTAAAATGGTAATATACCTGAAAAATAGCTACTTTCCAACGTTATGACAACTGACTTACACCAGAGGAGGAAAATCTTAATAGAATATGAAAAAGAAAATGACAAGTCGAAGGCAATAAACTATGAAGATGTATTTATTATTCATATTTCTATGCTAAGATTAAACAAAAGTATTCGCAGATAAAAGTGCTAATGCTATAATCAATTCATAAATTGTTAAAGCTTCCATAAAAGCTAGTGTGATCATCCTGATAATTATTTATTAAGTTAAATAAGTGCCCTAACAAATACAAAAAAACTAATTAAAAGGGCAAAAAAAGACAAAGGCCAAGGCATTAAATGAAGAGGGGGCAAATAGATATTCGGTTTTGACTTCTTTTCCGCCTATTGCTACTCGGCTAGATGAAGTGCTCAAAAGTCAGTACTATCAGGTTATAAAATTTTATTTTGAAAAATAAAGGGAACAATCGGTTATAGAAGGTAATGTTATATATAAAAAAAATTATATTGTCAATGAATTAAAGTTGAATCCTTTAATAATGTCATTCTTTTGCAACATCTAAGTGTCTAATAGGTACAACACAGTTATAAGGTACTAAAATGACATTTCGTGTCAAGTTTAAGGTGTTGTCTATGTAGTTAGGCCTAAAAATAACTATTCTGTTTATGCAGAGTTCAGTGATCTCCCAAGGGAACACTTTTATAATTTCGTACCAAATTCTGTTCAAACATCGTTTACTTCTTTTTCGTTTATACACCAAATCACAAATAACCAGGAGTTTTATAGGATTTAGGGTCGAAGTTATGGTGTGGAATTTGACAAAACAAATTTACAGGAAGGATATACTTTGGATGACAAAAGAGAAATATATTTGAAAGATAATGATTTTATGTGGTTTATATATGATCATTAAACTTACATTTACACGTGAAGAAAGAAGTAATCTATGATATATCACATGCAAAAAGTATTTCAAAATTACAGATACTATTATAACACTTACGAACAAATTCTTTACACAATTATGCTCTTGACAAATGAATTCGTTACTTATTATTTTTGACGTGGAACGCTATCGAGTTTTCGGAAACGTCTAAGGCCAAGAACACAACGACTTTTAAATAGTTCTTGACTTTACGCTTGACGTCCGAGTTGGACAGTATGGAAACCGCCTCTCTCTCTCTCTCTCTCATAATTTTTCCTCGTCTACCCGTAAACCGGTACAGTTGAATTTATAGCGTAGTTTATAAACAAACGAATTGATTTGATCCCAAAATAATAAATAAATAAAATGCAAGACTTAGTGTTGAAATTGAGATAAAGTAGCAGATAGCTTGGTTCCGGGAGCAGGGCTTCTGAAGGTAGCAAATAAGAGTATCTTAAGACAGAAAATAAAGTATTATTTAGCTCGGAATAATGTGTAGCATAAGTTTGTCAGAAAGTTCGTGTCTTACAATGGCTATTGAAGTCACTATTTATAGATATACCTAGGGAACAAGGCCGTCCTAGGATCAAGCTCCTCTTAAATGACAATAATGGGGGTCATTGATGAATATATAACGACACGCTATGAATGCCAAAATTCTCTGTAACGGATTGTGTATTTAATACTGAGAAATATTCTTCATTGAATGTTATCTGGTGACAAATATTCGTTTGCCTTCGTTAACAATGTTCCCTTCAGGGTCTGCCCGGTACCAACCGAAGCTGTTGTCCTGGGTCTTGGTTTTCACTCGCTTCGTCGTCTGTCTCCGATTTCACGTGTCATTTTATTATTCGAGTATTTAATATGAACCGATTTTACCCTATACAGATAGTCCACCTGCTTTCCGGTGGCACATCTTTGTGTCATCGGGAAGTTGGTGAAGATTTATTTCTTTGCGAAAAATTTTCTGAACCCTTCTGAAAAGTTTCTGGCGCTTGATTAGATGCACGTCTCTCCGTATTTAATACCCCGAACACGTATTACTCTACGGTTTAGAAATATTTTTGCCGGTTCTCAAGGTAATCATGGCCACGATTTTAGCCGCCTATTCCTTTACTTATATGTCTCATTCTTCTTCCTTTACCCTTCACAATTCTACAAATTCTCTGAACTTCTTTGCATTCAACTCTTTCCTACTTTAACTCTTCTTTAATCTTCTTCTTCAAAGAACTCTTGTTACCTTCTGTTGATAATGGTTTCTTCTTTCAAAAACTCAGGTTCTCTCATCGGTGGGGGTCCGAAGGTGAAAACAAACAAAGAAATCACCGTCGATGCTGACCCTCCTACGTTGAGCACCATCATTCCCAAAAGACTCAACACAGCCAAAGACTTCGAAGAGAAGTTTCCTTCTTCAAGTTCTCGAACTTGGGCTGTTGGCATATACTTTTTTTCTATCCGCCCTCCCAACATTTCTGCTATGAAGGAGGATTGTGATTGTCATGATCTGAACATCATTGCTTCAGAACTGGTGGAGTGAGTAACCTTCCCTAAGAAGGGATTCATGTACGCTTATACGTACCCATTTACTTTGGGTGCGTTTTCTTTGAGCAAGGGAATTGACCCCATAATTTTGGAGATGTGCCATAAATACTAGATTTGTTTGGCACAGGTGGTCCCTTCGGTGTGGCGAACGGTGGTCTGTCTACGGCGGATGTGCTAGGAGACGAAGGAGGAGCTCACCTTGGCTCGCATGATGAATCTCAACCCCCCCAAGATTTTTCAAGGGGAGTAATAAATTTTAGCAAACGTGGCCACCATGCTTTTCTTACCAGCATGGATGATGACAACGACCGTGGTTGGATGGAGCGGTTTTGTCATTTTTGCCACCGGGGATATCATCCCGGCCATAACTCCATCTTTCCCTGAGTCCTAGACTCGTACACGTAAGTTCAAAGTTTGTCTTTTTGCTGAAAAAAGATTGTTTCATGTCGTTGCAGATACTTTTCTTTTCATTATTTTAGCAACTCGGTGGATACCACCAAGGATTGAAGGGTTGGACCAGTGGGTTTAGAAGATTCTGGACATTACCACATCTGAGACCCACCAGTGGAAAGGACTGGTCCCCAAATACGGGTGGAAAACCAAAAATCATGGTAAGTTGACTCGTGAAACTGATTTTGTCCTCATCTCACTTTTGTGCATAAGAAAATTGGTTAACCTCTTTCTTCGTCGAATTCAGGTTTCCCACAGGGCTTTGTTACCATCCCTGAGTAGGATGTTTTGGCTGATCCCGCGGAGGCTGCAAGGTTGCTGATGGAGGCTTTTACCTGAGCTTGCGCTATCGGATCTGCTTCCGGTGCAAATGCTTCCTCTCGGAGTTCCTGGCTGGAGAATAAGCAACCAAAAAGGCGGTGTTCTTCCTCAGCCGAGGGCAAGAATAAAAAGGTGAAGAAAGCTGCGCCTGACCCAGCCGCAGTCACTGTGGTGATTGATGATGATAGGGAAGCCAGTGATGAAGGGGCTTCCCTACAAAGGAGACAATAACCTTCATCAGCTCAACAAAATGCTCAATTTGAAAAGCTTATAACCCCAACCGGGGACGATGCCCAAGCGCTCTAGGGAGGGTTTGACTTGGTGGAGAATGCCAATTCTCCTTTTTGAGTCCCAATTGCTGCTCCCGGTACTATAAGGCTAAGTACCGAGCCTCTTCCGTCTTCGGATGGTGAGCAACCTACAACCAGAAACTGCTATTGCCGCAACTGCTTCTCAACCCACAGCACCATCAGCTTCATCTCCTTCCACGCCGGCCCTACCTTCGTCACCAACAACTGCTACATTACCTCCACCGGTCGCAGACACCCGAAAGGAGGATGTCTGCCATGACCCAAACCGATGGGCCATGACGAGTGCCCGAGTCCTATCTGTCAAACACCCCTAAGCATACATCTAAGATATAAACATGAATTAAGGGTATATCATGAATAACAGCTATCATTAAACTGCTGAATCACGTGAATAACATACGTGAGGAAAACATGTCTAAAAGATATATATACATATACATGCAGAATACGGTAGGGCGAGCCGACAAGGCTGCTAAAGACAACTATATATCCAAAACTAGAAGCCGACAAGACCACATATTATCCAACTATACATGACTGTCTATAGACCTCGAATAGAGTGTACAACTGTATGAAGGACGGGACTGGGCCCCTTTGTACCCATATCTACATACAAAAATGGCATACCAAAGTTAATAACAGCTCCGGATCAAGTGGAGCACACCAACTCTCGCTCATCAAGGATCCTAAAAAGGGGGATCGTCAACATGTCTACCTGCACCTGTGGGCATAAAACGCAGCATCCCCAGGCAAAAGGGATGTCAGTACGAATATTGTACCGAGTATCTAAGGCATGAAAATCAGTACATAAAAGACATAAAGGAAACATAGAGTAAAGGAATCCACCTGTAAGACTAAATAAGTTTGTGAATTCTGAAATATGTATAAGGTCATGCATGTGCGTATAATGTCGTATCATACGTAGGTATATGTGTACATAATATCATCAAGCCTCTGAGGGCGTTTCGTCATATCATCTCAACCTCTGTGGGCGAAATCATCACGTATACCAACTGATCAGGTGGTGGTGCGTATATAACGCCGTAACCTTTTTTCATATCCTATATACATATAATATACGCGTATATAACGCCATCTGGTCATGGGTCAATGTACATGTATAAATGAATGAAATGCATAAGAGGTAAGTTAATAAGATTTCTCGAAACGTCATAAGATCAATACTTGTTCGGATAAACTTTATCAATTACGCATTATTCTGAGACCCATGAACAGAAGATATAATAATAAGACACACGGGGAATCAAGAACATAGGCACCCCTAGTGCTTCTATGAATAGAGGTATTTATGAAAGTTGTACGTTTGCTCGTTTCATTTGTATCGTAAGAATCATGTCAAAAGGAAAGAAAGGATAACCTTAACATACCTGAGCTGATTCTCTTGACAATCCCTCTAATACACGACAATCGCGACAAAACACGTGACAGCAAGATTGAAGTAGTAAAAAATCCGTATGATGTTCTTAAGAAAGGTTATACCGGGCTCCCTAAGAATTGCAAAATCCCATTGCTATTATGCTATGTAGTCTCGTATGAATTTTTGGTGAAGTTACATCCGTTACTTAGCAAATCTAGCATAACACTTTAACGAGATAAGAAGGTCTCTTAAAATTGTAGATTGTGGGCCCCACTTTTATGGCTTAGTTTTGCCCAAAGATCCCCTAAATGTGCCACCTAGTCTAATGAACCAAGAGTCATTGTTACATAGCCCCTTGCTGCCATGTTGAGGTGAGGTCTCATTTAAGCTTATCCACCAAAATCAATTACCTTGTTAATCTCCTACTAAAAATCAATAATTAACCCATTACCAACATAATTAGGAATTATCTCAAATTACTTAAAATACTAATCACTTTTAACACACTTTATATACCTTACTATCATGGTCATATGGTACCTTGTATGGCACTAGCCCATAAATATGGGGTATTATAGCTTGGACCGTATTTTATTCAAAATTGACAAACTTCAACAAATACTCATTCTTTGATTTTTTTACCCTCTAATCTTCATGGCACTCACTTATTACTTGTTACAAATAACATAAATACTTATAACCTCAAAAATAATCTCATTCCCGAGCTTACGTCGATTAACTTACGGCGAAACTTTAACGTACGAAATGCGGGGTGTAACATCCTTCCCCCCTTAGAAACATTCATCCTAGAATGTTTAACTCCCTAGGATCTATATAAATTTTTGGCAGAGCCGCCTTTGTAACAGTACTACTACCAACCCTTCCTATAGAAAACACAATAATCCAATGCCACATAGGGCCACAATCATCAATAACGACAATAGTCTCACACGACCAATGACAATAACTAACACAGGAATCCATATACGCGCCTTAAGGCTGTGATGTCTCAGTCGGATCCTCCTATGGAAGAGGAAACAAGTGGGGATACCTAGACTTCATGTCTTCTTCGGCTTCCCAAGTTATTTCTTCCACATTATTGTTTCTCCAAAGTGCTTTCACTGAAGCTACGTCTTTAGTCCTCAATCTCCGAACCTGTCTATCTACTATAACAATGGGAGTTTCATCATATGATAGATGCTCTGTGACCTGAACACCGTCAACTAACACGATTCTGGAAGGATCTCCGATACATTTACGGAGCATAGACACATAAAAGACTGGATGTACAGACTCCAAGTCAGAAGGCAAGTTTAACGCATATGCTACCTGGCCAACCTTGCGTATGATCTTATATGGTCCAATGTATCGAGGGCTAAGTTTTCCTTTCTTACCGAACCTTATAACGCCTTTCATTGGTGATACCTTTAGCAATACCCAGTCGTCAACCTGAAACGCCAAATCTCATCGTCGATTATCCGCATAAGACTTCTGACGGCTTTGAGCTGCTAATAGCCTTTCCTGTATAAGCTTAATCTTCTCGATTTCCTATTGTATCAACTCTGGTCCTACTAACTTAGTTTCCCTAACATCAAACCATCCTATAGGCGACCTACACTTCCGTCCGTAAAGAGCTTCGTATGGAGCCATCTGAATATTGGAATGATAGCTCAAACTCAATAAGCAGCAGATGATTATCCCATCTACCCTTGAAGTCTATCACACAAGCCCGTAACATATCCTCAAGTGTCTGAATAGTACACTCAGACTGTCCGTCTGTCTGGGGATGAAATGCTGTACTAAGGCTTATCTGAGTCCCCAATCCTTTTTGGAAGGACCTCCAGAAATAAGCTGTAAACTGAGCACCTCTATCCGAGATAATAGATATAGGGTCACCATGAAGTCGTACTATCTCCTTAATGTAAAGCCTTGCATAATCCTCTGCGGAATATGTAGTCCTAACAGGCAAAAAATGGGCTGATTTTGTAAGTCTATCAACAATCACCCATATAGAATCAAACTTACGCTGGGTAGGAGGTAAGCCTATGATGAAATCCATATTAATTACTTCCTATTTCCAAGTCGGAATCTCTATAACCTGCAATAATCCATTGGATTTTTGATGCTCAATCTTAACCTGCTGGCAGTTAGGGCACTGAGCAATAAACTCCGCTATATCCTTTTTCATTCTGTCCCACCAATATATTCCCCTGATATCATGATACATCTTTGTTTCTCTTGGATGGACAGAATAACGAGAATAGTGAGCCTCTCCCATAACCTACCGCGCAACCCTGCAATATTAGGGACACATAATCGTCCTCGATATCTAAGGACTCCATATCCTGTAATCTCAAATGGTTTCTTCTCCTTCTAAGGGGTTGTATCGCTGTAATGAGATAACACAGGATCCTCGTACTAGCGTTCCTTCACTTCAGTTACTAAAGAGGATGTTGCCGTGTCCTGAATAGTAATTCCAGTATCACCTGAGTCCAGTAATCGAACTCCAAGACTAGCTAGCTGATGAATGTCATGGGCTATCCCACTCTTCTCTGGTTGTAAATATGACATGCTACCCATAGATCTACGGCTGAGGGCGTCGGCTACTACATTCGCCTTCCCCGGATGGTATAAATTATCAACGTCATAGTCTTTTAGCAGCTCCAGCCATCTCCTCTGATGTAAATTCAATTCTTTTTGCTTGAAGATATACTGAAGGCTCTTATGATCCATATAGATATCAACATGAATGCCATACAAATAGTGGCTCCACATCTTTAGTGCATGAATCACTGGGGCTAATACTAAATCGTGGGTCGGGTAATTCTTCTCGTGTTGTCTTAGTTGTCTAGAAGCATAAGCTACAACCTTACTATGCTGCATTAGTACACAACCCAATCCAACGCCCGAAGCGTCACAATAGATAGCATAACCATTGGTTCCCTCTGGGAGTGTTAGAACCGCTGCTGAAGTTAGTTTGTCCTTCAATGCTTGGAAACTCCGTTTGCAAGCATCGGTCCACTAAAACTTAGCTCCCTTCTGAGTCAACTTTGTCAATGGTGCTGAAAGATGAGAAAATCCCTCTACAAATCTCCTATAATAACCTGCCAAACCAACAAAGCTACGAACCTCCGTCGGTGTCGTGGGTCTAGGCCAAGTCTTCGCTGCCTCAATCTTTTGGGTATCAACCCGGATATCCTCACCTGAAATAATATGCCCAAGGAAAGTTACAGAATTCAACCAGAATTCACATTTAGAGAGTTTTGCGTACAACTTCTCTTTTTGTAGAACTCTAAGCACCGTACACAAATGATATGCATGCTCAGCCTCTGAACGGGAGTAATACAATATATTATCAACAAATACAATCACAAATAGATCTATAAAGGGTATGAACACACGGTTCATCAAATCCATGAATACTGCTGGGGCATTGGTCAAACCGAATGACATAACACGAAACTCAAAATGCCCGTATCTGGTCCTGAATGATGTCTTCGAAATATCTTTCTCCTTAACCCTTACCTGATGGTACCAGGACCTCAAGTCTATCTTCGAGAAACACTTGGCACCTTGCAACTGATCAAATAAATCATCAATTCTCGGGAGCGGGTTCTTATTCTTGATCGTCACCTTATTCAACTGTCTATAGTCAATACACAAGGTGGGTTGCTCTGATGGTAAGCACCCTCCACTTCCAACCAAGAGGTTGTGAGTTCGAGTCACCCCAAGAGCAAGGTGGGGAGTTCTTGGAGGGAAGGATGCCGAGGGTCATTTGGAAACAGCCTCTCTACCCCAGGGTAGGGGTAAGGTCTGCGTACACACTACCCTCCCCAGACCCCACTAGTGGGATTACACTGGGTTGTTGTTGTTGTTGTATAGTCAATACACATCTGTAAGGAACTATCTTTTTTCCTCACAAATAACACAGGTGCTCCCCACAGTGATGTACTAGGTCAGATAAAGCCTTTTTCAAGCAAGTCCCTTAGTTGCTCCTTCAACTCTCTCAGCTCTGCAGGTGCCATTCTATAGGGAGGAATAAATATTGGCTGAGTATTTGGTAATAGGTCAATAACAAACTCAATTTCTCGCTCTGGCGGAAGACCCAGAAGCTCATCGGGGAAAATATCGGGAAACTCATTAACCATAGGGATAGACTGAACAGCTGGTGACTCTACTTTCACATCCCGTACACGAAATAAGTGATAAATATATCCCTTTATAATCATCTTCCCTTCCTTGAGATAGGAAATAAACCTACCTTTCGGTGATGCCATATTACCTTTCCACTCCAAAACAGGCTCCCCTAGAAACTGGAATCGAACCATCTTTGATCTACAATCAATGTTGGAATAACAAGAAGCCAACCAATCCATACCCATTATAACATCAAATTCTACCATATCTAACTCGATTAGATATGCTACTGTAGATCGACTATGAACTACTACTATGCAATCTCTATATACCCGTTTAGCTATCACTGGATCCCTAACAGGTGTGGACACCTCAAAAGGTTTAACCAACTCAGGTTTTATTCCAAACTTACTAGCAACCAACAGAGTAACATACGATAAGGTGGAACCTGGGTCAATCAATGCATATACATCATATGAGGAGACGGATAATATACCTGTAACATCATCAGGTGACGACTCCTAATCCTGTCGACCTGCTAATGCATAAATGCAGTTCTGAGGATCGCTCGAACTAGATGCTCCACCTCTGCCTCTACCACGACCTATTGGTGCTTGTGAACCTTGCCTAGGGGGGCGTACTGATGTTGATGAACCAGCTACAGATCCCGCTGGCTGAACTATGCTTGCATCACCTCTCGTCGGACAATCCCTCATAAGGTGGCCTAGATAACCACAAGTATAACAAACACCCCTATATTGAGAACTGCCCAACATGCTACTTACCACACTGAGCAAATCGTGGCAAGGGCAACCTCATCTGACTTGACTCACCCCTATACTGAGAACTTGAGGCCCTGGAATTCTGACTAGGACCTAAATATGTGAAATGATCAAATCTCTTACCGGCAAACTGAGGGGGTGCGCTAGCGGATGGCTGGGCTGGATACCTTGGGTATTATTGTCTCTGACCACCTCGAAACTCACTAGAAGGACCCGAAGATCTCGCTCTCTTACTCTGGCCCCTATCATGTTCATGATTGGCCCTCTGCTTCTGCTTACGCTCCTCTACCCCCTGAATGTATGCCTGAATACAAGAAATATCCATGTCTGGTTGAAGTGAGACCGACATACAATCGTTAAGCAGGTGCGGCTCCAACCCCATCACAAACCGGTGAACCCGATCCTCCATCTTAGATACAATAGTGGGAGCATACCTAGCCAATGAATCAAACTGAAGACTGTACTCCCGAACACTCATACTACCCTACCGAAGGGTCAAAAACCTATCAACTCTGGCCCGTCTAAGATCTGGTGGCAGATAATGATGAGGAAAAGCCTCTGTAAACTTATGCCATACCGCTAGAGGGGCATCCTCACCTCTGGACAACTCCCAAGACTCGTACCAATTAACTGCAATATCCTGAAGTCTATAGGAAGCTAGCTCAACTGACTCAGTCGTAGTGGCCTTCATTACCCTCAAAGTCCTCTGCATCCTATTGATAAATACCCGAGGGTCCTCATTTGGATATGCTCCAGTGAATACCGGAGGGTCCAAATTAATGAAATCATGAACCCTCACACTAATGGCCCCATATGCATGACCAATACCTACTTCCTGGCGCCGAGCTTGTGCAGCTACTAATCGAGTCAATAGTTGAATAACATCTCTCATCTCCTGCCCCGGTGCATCTGGCTGAGGAGCTAGTTGTACAGGGGCAGGCGCTGGAGCTGGTGCCCCTCGGAGCTCCTTTGGAGATGGCGGGGTTTGTGAAGTCTGAGATAGAATCTCACTATGAGACTCTCCCCCAGTCCTGGTAACTCATGGCGCTCGACTAATTATCTCATCAGCCACAGACTTGCCCTTCTAGACAGCTGTAGCCTTCTTAGGCATCGCTGGAAACATAATATATCGTTAGGAAAATGAATCCTTATATCTCACAATCTAAGATAAGAAAGGAGGATAACATCCTATATGTCCTATAGACTCCTGTTTATAAATATGGTGCACAACACACTCATAAACAAGACTCTACTAGACACGGTCTGTAGACAACCCTAGGATAGAACTGCTCTGATACCACTTTTGTCACGACCCAAACCGATAGGCCATGACGAGTGCCCGAGTCCTACATGTCGAACACCCCTAAGCATACATCTAATATATAAACATAAATTAAGGGTAGATCATAAATAACATCTGCCATTAAACTGTTGAATCATGTGAATAACGTACGTGAGGAAAACATGTCTAAAAGACATATATACATATACATGCGGAATACGGTAGAGCGAGCCGACAAGGTTGCTATAGACAACTATATATCCAAAACTAGAAGTCGACAAGGCCACATATTATCCAACTATACATGACTGTCTACAAACCTCTAATAGAGTGTACAACTGTATGAAGGACGGGATAGGGCCCCGTCGTACCCATATCTACATACAAAAATAGCATACAAAAACTAATAACAGCTCTGGATCAAGTGGAGCACATCAACTCTCGCTGATCAAGGATCCTAAAAGGGGGACCGTCAGCCTATCTACCTGCACCTGCGGGCATGAAACACAGCGTCCCCAGGCAAAAAGGGACGTCAGTACGAATAATGTACTGAGTATGTAAGGTATGAAAATCAGTACATAAAAGACATAAAGGAAACATGGAGTAAAGGAATCCACCTGTAAGTCTAAATAAGTTTGTGAATCCTGAAATATTTATAAGGTTATGCATGCGAGTATAAATGTTGTATTATGCGTAGGTATATGTGTACATAACATCATCAGGCCTCTGAGGGCATCCCGTCATATCATCTCGGCCTCTGTGGGCGAAATCATCACGTATACCAACTGATCAGGTGGTGGTGCGTATATAACGCCGTAACCTTTTTCCATATCCTATATACATATAATATACGCGTATATAACGCCATCTGGTCATTGGTCAATGTACATGTATAAATGAATGAAATGCATAAGAGGTAAGTTAATAAGATTTCTCGAAACGTCATAAGATCAATACTTGTTCGGATAAACTTTATCAATTACGCATTATTCTGAGACCCATGAACAGAAGATATAATAATAAGACACACGGGGAATCAAGAACATAGGCACCCCTAGTGCTTCTATGAATAGAGGTATTTATGAAAGTTGTACGTTTGCTCGTTTCGTTTGTATCGTATGAATCGTGTCAAAAGGAAAGAAAGGATAGCCTTAACATACCTGACCCGATTCTTTTGACAATCCCTCTAATACACGACAATCGCGACAAAACACGTGACGGCAAGATCGAAGTAGGAAAAAATCCGTATGATATTCTTACTAAAGGTTATACCGGGCTCCCTTAGAATTACAAAATCCCGTTGCTATTATGCTATGTAGTCTCGTATGAATTTTTGGTGAAGTTACATCCGTTACTTGGTAAATCTAGCATCACACTTTAATGAGATAAGAAGGTCTCTTAACATTGTAGGTTGTGGGCCTCACTTTTGTGGCTTAGTTTTGCCCAAAGATCCCCTAAATGTGCCACTTAGTCTAATGAACCAAGAGTCATTGTTACATAGCCCCTTGCTGCCACGTTGAGGTGAGGTCTCATTTAAGCTTATCCACCAAAATCAATTACCTTGTTAATCTCCTACTAAAAATTAATAATTAACCCATTACCAACATAATTAGGAATTATCTCAAATTACTTAAAATACTAATCACTTTTAACATACTTTATATACCTTTCTATTAGGTCATGTGATACCTTTTATGGCACTAGCCCATAAATACGTAGTATTATAGCTTGGACCGTATTTTATCTAAAATTGACAAACTTCAACGAATACTTATGTTTTGATTTGTTTACCCTCTAATCTTCACGGCACTCACTTATCACTTGTTACAAATAATATAAATACTTATAACCTCAAAAATAATCTCATTCCCGAGCTTACGTCGATTAACTTACGACGAAACTTTAACGTACGAAATGTGGGGTGTAACAATGTACCTCCTTCCCAGACCATGGAAATTTAGGGCACCACTATTCGCACCCTTCTGCAGATCCCTAGAGGAGGAGGATGTCTCCCTCTCGGTCTACCGAGAGCCATCTGCTGTCCCGGCCAGTGGAACTGCCAATTACCTGAAGCCGCTGGCTTCAGAGAAAGACAAGAAGAAAATATACTCTCTTTTGTGGGAGTGTATCATAAACAATGGCATGCACAACATAGCAGCGGTATGGTACTTGTTCTTTTTACTGTCTGTTTCTTCTTGATTTGCTATGACAGGATTTCTGATTTCGATTTTTGCTTTGCATGCCCACTTTCTTGCTTCAGAGGGCCTTTAGAAGTTGATCCTTGATAAAGAAAAGTTTACGTCCGAGCAGGATCAACTGTTGGCTGAGAGGGACCAAGTTGCTGCTCGTCTCCCGGTGCTGTAAGCACAAGCTAATGAAGCCGGTGAGTTGAAGGCTCGGTTGCAGCAGAGTGAGCAAGAAGTGATGGCCCTCAGCCAAGAAGCCTCTTAGTTAAACATAAAAGGTTCTATATGTATAAAACCTTTAGACCCGAATTTTATCATTAACCGTATAAGGTGGGGAGTGCAGACACCATCGTAAGTAAATTAAGTTCCTTTCTCATTTTTCATACCTTTGTTTCTTATGCCAATGCCTCTAACTATTGTTTGTTGAACAACATTAATTGATTTGAAGGTTCTTATTACTCATTACATTACTCAACAAAAAAAATTATTTTTCACCACTGAAATATAGAACTCGGATTTGATAA
This sequence comes from Nicotiana otophora, assembly GCA_000715115.1. NCBI lineage: Eukaryota > Viridiplantae > Streptophyta > Magnoliopsida > Solanales > Solanaceae > Nicotiana > Nicotiana otophora. The sequence goes on along the minus strand of AWOL01S0010816.1, from coordinate 88,324 downwards.
TAATGGTGTACTTTATAGGGAAAAAAATTTGATAAGAATGTTTATAATCACAAAGTTTCTTGATTTTTTTTTTTTTAAAGTTGAGTACTTCTTATATGCAGTAGACCAAGTCAAGTTCACTTCAGAATAGATTTAAACAATTTGAAGCGTATGTTCTTCAATATTTCTTAAAACATAATATCACTCTAATATTGACAATTTAGACTTATTTTCTAAATAAAGTGTTAAATAATTTAGACTTACCTAGCAACAACAATGTCTTAAGAAATATTAAACGAATTAGCTATATTATCAATTAAAAAAATAATTAAAAGAAATCGATTGTAACAAAAAATAACTTTGCATCTTACAAAGCTAAAAAAATACACTTCAAATAAGTTAAGATTTTTTTATTAAGTTTAAGACCTCCATTAAATTTTGGTTTTAGACCCTAGTAAGGTTGAGCCGCCCCTGGTAGGAAGGAGGCTCATGAAATATTGTTGTAGCACAATCTTCATCCTCAGAAACATGCGTTCCATAGCTATCATTAGTCATCACCACTCTTGAATCTTCTTCAATCCAGAATTAAGAATTCTCTATACAAGTGAGTCTTTTGGCCACATTAGCCACTCCTCGTGCGTATCATCCCAGGTCACTGTAACTCCATTGCCCGCATCCATGCCCAAAATTTAGACAGTACGATTCGAAATTGCGCATCCTAATATACAAGCAAGTTGGAAAGTAATCTAGTTACAAGAACAAAAATGCACAACGTTTAATACTTTTTTCTGTCACTTTTTAATTAAACTTTATCTTTTATATCAGTAAAGTTAAAATAACTAAATTTTACACACCATATATAACTAAATGTCACTAAACTTTACCAACTATGTCGTATTCACCTTGAGTAAAGATTTGTAACTTTAATGTCATGGCAATCAGTGTTCAATTACTTTAATATGACAAAAGTATTTACGATTTTTTACGTTTGATAACGTTCAATTATCCGGTGCATAGTACGATTTACATTTCATGTATGGTTTACGAGCTATTGCACATTGAGCAGGTTATTCAGTGTGCACCTAAAGGGTAGCGACTTCGGATTTACATGGAAATTTTTCTCACACAAAAAAAAAAGTTCAATTATTTTAAGATAAAGTATTTGTCTTCTTAAGCCGAGGGTCTTTCGGAAACAACCTCTCTACTCCCTCGGGGTAGGGGTAAGGTCTGCGTACACACTACCCTCCCCAGACCCCACTAGTGGAATTTTACTGGGTCCTTGTTGTTGTTGTATTTTAAAATAAAGTAGTTTGTGACATTATTATTAGTGGTATACTGTATACATGAAATGAACCCTAAAGAAACTAGCAATCTTGGAAGAATTGAAGTAACAATTTGTAGATCATCATTAAATTGTCGCAAAACACAGTCTATAATTTGCCAAAAACAAAAGAAAATGTCCACCGAAATCATGGAAGACACTATTCTTCTCTTTACTCTCAGCAGCGATTGCTACGAGAGACGAGTAATTGTTATTTTTGTTATTTTTATTTTTTTAAGAAAAAAACGAACTTTCCATTAAAAAAAAAGGTGATTTTTTTTTAAAATTGACTCCTCCAACATTTCCTAACATGAATTTTTTCTTTTAAATATTATTCTCCAAATGTTTTCCTCTTGAAAATATGCTAATACCCGAGCTTTGATCAAGCAAAGAGAATTAAATGCTAGTTATCTGGAATAGTTACTTGCATCTTATAAGTGCAAACTTTGAGTCTGGAGTTCGTCACCTTTCACTGGTTACTTGTTACGGCCCGAAATTCTAATCACGGGACCGTGATGACGCCTAACATTCACTTGCTAGGCAAGCCAATGTTAGCTAAAGTATTAACCAATTTTAAAAATTTAAAAGCGAAACATTAATAATTAAAAACTGAAATACTCTAAAATACATATGATAAATCCATAAATACGCGGTCTAAATTAATCCCAGAAATTCGGAGTCACAAGTACATGAGCAACTAGAATACTACAAATATAGTCTGAAATGAAATACAACTGTTCGAAGCAAGATAAACAGTAAAACAAGATAGAAGGGGACTCCAGGGACTGCGGACGACGTTCAACTCTACCTCAAGTCTCCCGAACAAATCGGATCCGAGCAATTTCCTCTATGCGCCACTAGGACCAATATCGGGATCTGCACAAGAAGTACAAAAGTGTAGCCTAAGTACAACTAACCCCATGTACTCTGTAAGTGTCGAGCCTAGCCTCAACGAGATAGTGACGAGACTATGACAAGACACTCACTAATAACATGTACGAATAACAATAAAAGACAACAGAAATATTGAGAAAGCAAATAAACTCATAAGAACGGGACCTGAAGGTCAGCTAACAGAGGGCCCCAGAATAACATCAGCCATAACCTTATATTACAGTACAAAAATAGAATATCAAAGCTACAAACAGTTACAACACACCACACCCTGTTGCGGCGGGCAACCTGATCCCAATATCCTTTCAATATCTGTTGCATGCAACCCGATCCTAATATCATAACAATATCTATCACTGCGTGCAACCCGATCCCATTATCATGACATTTCACTTCTGTTGTTGCACGCAACACGTTCCTAACACCAATTCACTATTATTAACACCTCAACACAACCAATTTCGGAATCTCAACACAGACGGTACTAAAGCGTATAAAACACCAAGAAACTACTAGTACAAAAAAAGAACAACTAATATCTCATATTCACAAACCTCGAAAAATCATTAACGCAAGAATAGCCAAAGGACTCACACAATCGAATATAACATAATAAAGTGCAACAAGTAAGGTAAATACAATAAAGGCAAGCAAACAATGAAGATATACAATTAATACATGTAGGAACATATGACAGGTAAGCAGAGATTGATAGAGAAATGAATAAACCGAAATAGGTAACAAGTAAAGAACAAATAACAAGTACGGCATGAATAACACGTAAGGACATATAGCAATAAAAGTATGTAACGAGATATAACATGGAATAAATGACGACATAAAAGTAATTAACCCAACCCACATGCTTTACCCCATGACAACGCATCTACACTTGTCACCTCGCATATACATCATCCCCACACATAGTTCACATAGCAAATAGACCAAACATGTCCTAATTCCCTCAAGTCAAAGTTAAACATGACACTTACCTCTTTTCGCAACCAAATCATAATCAATCACGACTTGCCTTTCGAACAAGCCTCCAAATCAACCGAATCTAGCCAATTATCCATCAAACAATCTAAAATAAGCTTTAGAAACTACCCACGAATGAAAAAGGTTCAATCTTTAGCTAAATTAAAAAAGTCAACAAAAATCAACCACGGCCTCGCTTAGTCAGAATCCGATTCAGACCAAACCCGATTACCCATTCACCCCGAGCCCGATTATGTGATTTGTTTCGAAATCCGATGTAACGACTCGACTTGTTATTTTAAGAATTAACGCTCCGTTCAGTGGCTTAAGGTCTCGAAAAGTTTTGTAATATGTATTATGACCCGTGGGTGTGGTCATGTTTGATTTTCGGAAGATTCAAAATTTAATTAAAAGAACAATTCTTATTTAGAAGCTTAAATGGAAAGAGTTGACCGGAGAGTTAACTTTTGAGCAAAAGACCCCGTAATGGAATTTTGATGATGGCAATAGCTTCGTATGATGATTTCAGACTTAGGCGTATGTTCAGATTTGGATTTAGAAGTCTGTAGAACAATTCGACACGTTTTGGCGAAAGTTGGAAAATATAAGATTTTGGAAAAGTCCGACCGAAGGGTGAGTTTTTGATAACGAGGTCGGATTTTGATTCCGAAAATGGGAATAGCTCCATTACATCAATTATGACTTGTGTGAAAAATTTAAAGGCATTCCGGATTGATTTGATACGTTTCGGCGCAAAATATAGAAGTTGGAGGATTTGAAAAACTTATAATTCGATTCGATGCACGATTCATAATTTCGGCATTGTTTGATGTGGTATGAAGCCTCGGCTAAGTTTGTATTGTATTTTGGGACATGTTGATATAATTGGTTGAGTTTCTGGGGGCCTCGGGTGGCTTTCGGAAGGTTAACGGAGCAATTCAGACTTGGAAGAAGCTGCTGGGAAATGGCAGCAACTGTTGGATTCGCACCTGCGGAATTTTGGGCGCAAGTGCGACCACGCAGAAGCGAGGGAGCCATCGCAGAAGCGAATATGGAAGGGCATGGGAGTGGTCACAGGTGCGAAGAAAACCCCGCACCTGCGGAAGCATAAAAGCGTGAAAGGAAGGCGCATGAGCGGCTGTTTGCGCAGATGCGCATATTGCATCGCACCTGCGAATGCGTAGAAGCGGAAAGGATTTCCGCAGGTGCGATGTGTTTGTTGGCAGTGGCCTTCGCAGAAGCGAGATTTCGCTCGCAAAAGCGAGCACGCAGGTGCGAAAATTAGTCCGCATGTGCGAAACTGGGCAGAATGTTAAGGACCAAAAATGGTCATTTCGCCATTTTCGTTTTGGGATTTTTAGAGCTCGGATTTGGGCGATTCTGGAGGGAGTTTTCATAAGCTTGGTTGGGGTAAGTGTTCTATATCCTAAAGTGATTATATTTCATGAATCTATGATTATATTCATTATTTAGTTCGGATTAAAATGGAAGAAATCAAGATTTTTATAAAATCTTTCAAAAACGAAAATTTAAGATTTTGAGGTCGAGTTTTTATTGGAATTCGATAAATTTGGTATGGTTGAACTCGTATCGGAATGGGTGTTCGAATTTCATGAAAATTATTTCGGGTTCCGAAGGGCGGGCCCCGCATTGACTTTTTAAAATAAAATTTTAAGTCGACGTATTATTATCCAGAATTGTTTCTGATGAATTTTAATGAAGTTATACAATTAATTTGGATAGATTTGGGCTGTCCGGAGGCCAATTCAAGCAAGAAGTCTATTTTGGAATATCGGCCTAACTTCAAAAAAATAAGTGTCTTGCTTAACCTTGAGTGGGGGAATTACCCCTTAGGCATTGAGTCTTATGTGCCATTTGTGAAATGTGAAAAGCCGTGTACGCGAGGTGACGAGTGCGTACTCGGGCTTATACGTGCAAAATGCATTGAAATAAACTCTTAGGCATTATTGCGTAGTAAATTGAGAAATTGTGGAAAATTATTAAATCATCTGCTTGCCATGCCTAAATCCTTATTGTTGAATTTGTTTTTATATGATAATTTGATGTGATTGTTACTTGAAATATTTATGAAATTTTGTGAGTATTATTGGTTTAATATTTTTTGGAAATTAATTCTAATATGAATCTTCTTATGCAAATAATTAATTTAAGCGAGCTTAAGAATAAGTGTTAATATAATTATCTAAATTTGCATTAATGAAGATTTTACTTTATGCTGAGTAATTTCTATCTCAATTGATTATTTTTGAGTGTTATATACATTGCGTGGAGCCTTGGGCTATTTATTGTGAAATTAATTGATTTTGTTATATCTTTGGAATTTGGTTGTGGTCATTGGACAAATTGTGATATGAATTGATTTTATTATATTGTCGTGTTAATTTCCCGGGTAAATTGTTATCTTGTGTGAGTTACTATTTTGGGGAGATAAGGGTGGCATTTCACCGTTGATATTATGTGGGTATAAGGGTGGCATTTCAATGTTGTCGTGTTTGTTGGAATATTGTCTGGGCAGAGCGATAAGGGTGGTTATAGGATCGATAAGGGTGACTATTGATATTGTCTGGGCGGAGCGATACAGGTGGCTATAGGAGTGATAAGGGTGGCAATAGGAACGATAAAGATGGCTATTGTCAGGGACGATATGTGATGATGTGGGGTTGTGGTGTTGATAATTTTCATGTGATGTTGTGATTTTTTTGTGTTTATTTCTATACCTTGTGCAACTTGTCTTGTTGTTGGTAAATTGATAACAATCTGATTTATGCTGAAATTGAGAGCCCGTGTCTATTGCCAGGCGGATTATAAAATATAATGTGGGCACGAGGTGCCGTGAGTAAATAATGAGAATATTTGGCACATGAATTGTCCGTGCAGTTGTGATATGAAATGTGGGCACGAGGTGATATGATGCAATAATAATGATAATTGGCACGCGAATTGTCCGTGCAGTTGTGATATGAAATGAGGACACGAGGTGCCGGGGAATTATGAAAATGGGCTGAGATCCGTATTTTTATGATTATGAAATGAGGTGTCACATGGTGACTTTTTAATTGAATGAATTATATTCAAAATATTTATTTAGAAGGATTTTTACTTAGAAAGTATTATGTGAAAGAATTTTATTTGAAAGATATTTATTTGAGGAAATTATATTTGAAAAGATTTATTGAACGAATTATATTTGAAAAATAATTATTTGAGAAAATTATATTTGAAAAAGAGTTATCTGGAAGAATTATATGTGAAAGACATTTATTTGAAGAACTTGATTTAATTGGGTGTACTTGTGTTTATTAATTATTGAGTGATATTAATGGTATTCTTGTTGTCTGCTGTGCGTATCACTAGTTGTTCCATGTTGTCCTATTGTTATTTGTTTCCTATTATTTTGTATATTATATTGCACAGGTTATTAGACTAGTGAGTGTCTCGACGGTACCTCGTCTCTACTCCATTGAGGTTAGTCTTGATACTTACTGGGTACCTACCGTGGCGTACTCATACTACACTTCTGCACATTTTTGTGCAGAGTCAGGTATTGAAGATATCGGACTTGAGCAGAGTTAAAGCGCGATCATAAGGATTCAAGGTAGAGCTGCTTGGCCGTCGCAGTCCCTTGGAGTCTTTCCATTTCATTGTACTGTTAATTTGTAATCAAACAGTATTGTAAATTCGGTCCTCGTGATCATTCCATGTATTCAGTTAGAGTTCGTGACTCAGTACTACCAGTCTTGGGAGGTTGTGTATTGTAATTATTTCCGCTGTTAGATTTTAATTCAAAAAAAAAATGGCTTCAAAATGTAATAGAAATCGGCTTACCTAGTCTTAGAGACGAGGTGCCATCACGACGCCTGTGGTGGGATTTTGGGTCGTGACAAGTTTGTATCAGAGCTCTAGGTTCATAGGTTCTACGAGTCACGAACGAGTCTAGTAGAGTCTTGCGG
>AWOL01S0010816.1:1828-76762 GCA_000715115.1 Nicotiana otophora | reverse complement strand
TACTTATGGGTGAGCTTTGTAAATTTGTGACCCACTTATATGTTATCCTTGTTGGGAGATTTGAAGGTGTGAGCCCGTGCCTGTCATTTTATTTTTGGTACACTATTGAGGGCTATAAGCCCAAAAGTAATTTTTATTATTCATTACAGTGGGTTTAATGTATTTCGGAATAATTGATTCCAATTTTTATGAATTATATGCCCTACCGGTAGGAGGGTTCATTATGTGTTGTGAAAAATATTTACGAAATTTATTGAAAAGAAGAAAGAAAGGAAACTGAAAATTTCAGTTGGCACAATGTGCAACATACTTGTGATTCAGAGTTGAGGATGAGATCCTCGCATTTTTACATGATGTGAAATATTTAAACCGGGCTGCAAGCCGCGGTGGAAGTTATGTAAGGACGAGGTCCTTGTGGTGAAATATTTATGAGTTTAAAATTTTACCTTTGTGAAATTTAATTGTACAATAGTATTAATAGGGAGTCATGCTGGTTAGGCTTATTTGTTACTTCTTGTATATTTTCTGTGCATATTCAGCCATTTTGGTGCTATAAACATTGAGTTTTAACCTATGAGATGAGTGCCCAGGTGGCGTTAAATGTGACTCATTAATCCGAGTAAGCAATCATAAGGTCTTCATACCTCACATTCTGTTGTAAGTGTTGTGAAAATTCGAAATGAGGTGGTGGTTAATATGAGATTAATTGATGATGCTGAAATTAATTATGAACAACTTTTAAGACCAGAGATGTGGTGATGAGCATACATATGGTGTGCTTCATGTCCTGATATCATTATGATAATGCAATGCTTGTAATGCTGAGATTGGTATTATTAATATATACCTTGTGGAATTGTGTTGGGTTGTGAATGTGTTGTTAGGAGTTGTTTGGTGTTACTCTGGCAGGTAACTAGGCCCAATTACAGGGGAGACTCTGCCGAAATTTCTGAAAACTTTGGGAAGTTAGTAAAATTTGGAGGATTGAGATTTGCAAAGGAAGAGATAAGTTATGTTATGTGTTTGAGGGCGAATGACCCTAAGCGGGAAAGAATGTAACAACCAGAAAGTTTTTGAAGTACTTCAACACTATCAAGAAAATTAATGTGTGCGTAGGCACGAGTTGCTATAGCTAGTTGAGACTAATACCGCGCGTTTTTGTGAAAAATCAGACCTTTCGAAATGTTGGAGTGTAAGAAATTGATCTTAAAGTTTACAAATAAGGATAAGAAATAATCTCAAATGAGATGATGTTGTCGGGCTTATCTCGAATGCGGTAACGTGGAATCAACCGAGAGTTTATGTGTAAAAGTAAAATTATCAATTTGGTAACCTCAAAATAATTCTTAGAACGTTCGAGGACGAACGTTTGTTTAAGAGGTGGAGAATGTAACGACCCGACATGTCGTTTTAAGGATTAACGCCCCGTTCATTGGCTTAAGGTCTCGAGAAGCTTCGTAATATGTATTATGACCCGTGGATGTAGTCGAGTTTAAATTTCGGAAGATTCAGAATTTACTTATAAGAACAATTCTAATTTAGAAGCTTAAATGGAAAGAGTTGACCGGAGAGTTGACTTTTGAGCAAACGACCTCGGAATAGAATTTTGATGATGGCAATAGCTTCATATGATGATTTCGGACTTAGGCGTATGTTCGGATTTGGATTTGGAAGTCCGTAGGACAATTCGACACATTTTGGCGATAGTTGGAAAATATAAGATGTTGGAAAAGTCCGACCGAAAGGTGAATTTTTGATAACGAGGTCGGATTTCGATTCCGGAAATGGGAATAGCTCCATTACGTCAATTATGACTCGTGTAAAAAATTTAAAGTCATTCCGGATTGATTTGATACGTTTCGGCGCAAAATATAGAAGTTGGAGGATTTGAAAAACTTATAATTCGATTCGATGTGCCATTTGTAATTTCGGCATTGTTTGATGTGGTATGAAGCCTCGACTAAGTTCGTATTATATTTTGGGACATGTTGATATAATTAGTTGAGTTCCCGGGGGCCTCGGGGGGCTTTCAGAAGGTTAACGGAGCAATTCGGACTTGGAAGAAGCTGCTGGAAAATGGCAGCAGCTGTTGGATTCGAACTTGCAAAATTTTGGGCGCAGGTCCGACCACGCAGAAGTGAGGGAGCCATCGTAGAAGTGAATATGGAAGGGCATGGCAGTGGTCGCAGGTGCGAAGAAAACCCCACACCTGCGAAAGCGCAGAAGTGGGAAAGGAAGGCGCAAAAGCGGCTGTTTGCGCAGATGCGCATGTTACATCGCACCTGCGAATGCGCAGAAGCGGAAAGGATTTCCACAGGTGCGATGTGTTTGTTGGCAGTGGCCTTCGCAAAAGTGAGATTTCGCTCGCAAAAGCGAGCACGCAAGTGCGAAATTAGTCCGCAGGTGCGAAACTAGGCAGAATGTCAAGGACCAAAAATGGTCATTTCGCCATTTTCGTTTTGGGATTTTTGGAGCTCGGATTTGGGCGATTCTGGAGGGAGTTTTCATAAGCTTGGTTGGGGTAAGTGTTCTATATCCTAAAGTGATTATATTTCATGAATCTTTGATTATATTCATCATTTAGTTCGGATTTAAATGGAAGAAATCAAGATTTTTACAAAATCTTCCAAAAACGAAAATTTAAGATTTTGAGGTCGAGTTTTTATTGGAATTAGATAAATTTGGTATGGTTGAACTCGTATCGGAATGGGTGTTCGGATTTTATGAAAATTATTTCGGGTTCCGAGGGGCGGGCCCCGCGTTGACGTTTTGAAATAAAATTTTAAGTCGACGTATTATTATCCGGAATTGTTTCTGATGAATTTTAATGAAGTTATACAATTAATTTGGATAGATTTGGGCTGTCCGGAGGCCAATTCAAGCAAGAAGTCTATTTTGGAATATCGGCCTAACTTCAAAAAAATAAGTGTCTTGCTTAACCTCGAGTGAGGGAATTACCCCTTAGGCATTGAGTCTTATGTGCCATTTGTGAAATGTGAAAAGTCTTGTACGCGAGGTGGCGAGTATGTACTCGGGCTTATACATGCAAAATTTATTAAAATAAAGTCTTAGGCATTATTGCGCAATAAATTGGAAAATTGTGGAAAATTATTAAATCATCTGCTTGCCATGCCTAAATCTTTATTATTGAATTTGTTTTTATTTAATAATTTGATGTGATTGTTACTTGAAATATTTATGAAATTTCGTGAGCATTGTTGGCTTAATATTTCTTGAAAATTAATTCTACTATGAATCTTCTTATGCAAATAATTAATTTAAGCGAGCTTAAGAATAAGTGTTAATATAATTATCTAAATTTGCATTAATGAATGTTTTGCTTTATGCACAAGTCAGTGAGTTACCTGTGCACGGAGACTTCGAGGTATATCTGTCAGCGTCCGCAGACTTCGGAGTCCCCTTTTATCATTTTATGTTACTTCCTTATTTTTCTTTAGACCTTGATACATAGAAACATTGAGAATAAATTTTTAGAAGCTTGTGACTTATTTCTAACGGATTTTGGGAGTTGTAATTATTTGAATTGTAGTTTATTTATTTCAGATATTTATGATTATTCTGCATTGATAGGCTTACCTAGTCTTAGAGCATAGGTGCCATCACGACCTCCTACGGAGAGAATTTGGGGTCGTGCAGCTATTTTTATAGATTAGACTTTTACCTTTTTTTTTACAATTTGTTTTTGTAAATATTTTTATTTTTATAACTATTTCTAGCTATTTCGGGAAAATATTTTCTTTAAACTAAATTGTGAAGGCTCCCCATAAACTATGACCATTGCCCCATAGTCCATTTGCGCATCTGCGCTTGTCAGGATCGCTTCTGCGAGCTCGCACCTGCGATAGAATTTTCACAGGTGCGAATGCAGCAGAGGGCAGAAACTTCAGTTATTTCTTCTAAGTCCGAATTTGATCCGTTAACCATCCGAAACTCACCCGAGGGCCCCGGGACCTCAACCAAATGTACCAACAAGTCCTAAAATATCATATGAACTTAGTCGAGCCTTCAAATTATATCCAACAACACTAAAACACGATTCACACATAGATTCAAGCCTAATGAACTTTGAAATTTCTAATTTCTACAAATGACTCCGAAACCTATCACATCACGTCCGATTTACTTCGAAATTTGCGCACAAGTCATAAATGACATAACGGAGGTACTCAAATTTTCATAATCGAATTTTGACCCCGATATCAAAAAGTTAACCCCTCGGTGAAACTTCCCAAAAATTTAACTTTCGGTATTTTAAGCCTAATTCCACTACGAACTTTCAAATAAAATTCCGATCATGCTCCTAAGTCCAAAATCACCATACGGAGCTCTTGGAATCATCAAAATTCTATTCCGGGGTCGTTTGCACATAATTCGACATCCGGTCACTATTTGAATTTAAACTTTTAATTTTTCATCAAAATTCTATATCTCGGGCTAGGGACCTCGGAATTTGATTACGGGCATACGTCCAAGTCCCAATTCATGATACGGACCTACCGGAACTGTCAGAACTTTGATCCGAGTCCGTTTGCTCAAAATGTTGACCAAAGTCAACTCAATTGAGTTTTAAAGCTCTAATTCATATTTTGATCCATTTTTCACTTAAAAACTTTCCAGAAAATTTTATGGACTGTGCACGCAAGTCGAGGAATGATAAATAATGCTTTTCGAGGTCTTAGAACACATAATTAATTATTAAATTTGAAGATGACATTTTTGGTCATCACATTCTCCACTTCTAAAACAAACGTTCGTCCTCGAACGGAGTTAGAAAAAAGTACCTGAGCTGGTGAATAAGTGTGGATAACGGCTGCTTATATCGTGCTCGGTCTCCCAAGTCGCCTCCTCGACCGGATAACCCCTCCACTGAACCTTCACGGAAGCAATGTTCTTTGACCTCAGGTTTCAAACCTGCCTATCTAAAATAGCCACTGGTTCCTCAATATAAGATAGATCCTTGTCCAACTGAACCGAACTGAAGTCCAACACATGAGACGGATCGCCGTTAAATTTCCGAAGCATAGAAACATAGAATACCGGATGAACTGCAAAGAGACTAGGTGGTAGCGCAAGTGTGTAAGCCACCTCTCCAACACTTTCAAGAATCTCAAAAGGCCCAATATACCTAGGGTTCAACTTGTCCTTTTACCGAACCTCATCACACCCTTCATAGGCAAAACTCGGAGCAATACCCGCTCACCAACCATGAATGCAACATCACAAACCTTCCGATCCACATAACTCTTCTGTCTAGATTGGGCTGTACGAAATCGATCCTGTATCAACTTAACCTTTTCCAAGGCATCCTGAACTAAGTCTGTACCCAATATTCTAGCCTCGCCCAGTTCGAACCAACCCACTGGAGACCGGCGCCGCCTACCAGACAAATTCTCATACGGAGCCATCTGAATGCTTGACTGGTAACTGTTGTTGTAAGCAAACTCCGCAAGTGGTAAGAACTGATCCCAAGCACCCCCAAAATCTATCACACACGCACGAAGCATATCCTCTAGTATCTGAATAGTACGTTCGGACTTCCCGTCCATCTGAGGGTGAAATGCTGTACTCAACTCTATCCGAGTACCCAACTCACGTTGTACTGCCCTCGAAAACCGTGAGGTAAATTATGTACCCCGGTCAGAGATGATAGATACTGGTACACCGTGAAGTCTGACAATCTCGCGAATATATAACTTAGCCAGCTGCTCTAAAGAGTAAGTAGTAATCACAGGAATGAAATGAGCTGATTTGGTTAGCCTATCCACAATCACCCAAACTGCATCAAATTTCCGCTGAGTCCGTGAGAGCCTAACAACGAATCCATAGTGATACGTTCCCATTTTCATTCTGGAATTTCTAACGTCTAAAGTAATCCACCCGGTCGCTGATGCACATATTTCACCTGTTGACAATTTAGACACCGAGATAAATACCCCACTATGTCTTTCTTTATCCGCCTCCACCAATAGTGCTGTCTCAAGTCCTGATACATCTTTGCAGCACCCGGATGAATGGAGTACCGCGAACTGTGAGCCTACTGGAGAATCAACTCACAAAAACCGTCCACATTAGGCACACATAGCCTGCCCTGCATCCGTAATACATCGTCATCTCCAATAGTGACTTCCTTGGCATCACCGTACTGAACTGTATCCTTAAGGACAAGCAGATGGGGGTCATTATACTGACATTCCCTAATACGATCATAAAGAGAAGACTGATAAACCACGTAAGCCAAAATTTGACTCGGTTTTGAAACATCCAGTCTAACAAACTGGTTGGATCCAAAGCTAAAGGCCTCTCTGCTACCGGTAAATATGCTAAGCTGCCCAAACTCTCCGCCTTACGATTCAAGGCATAGGCCACCATATTGGCCTTCCCAGGATGATAGAGAATGGTGATATCATAATCCTTAAGCAACTCCAACCATCTCCGCTGCCGCAAATTAAGATCTATCTATTTAAACAGATGTTGTAGACTCTGGTGATCGATGTAGATCTCATAATGGACACCGTACAAATAACGCCGCCAAATTTTTAAGGCATGAACAATAGCTGCTAACTCCAGGTCATGTACATGATAATTCTTCTCATGCACCTTTAACTATCTGGATGCGTAGGCAATCACCCTACCATCTTGCATCAACACTGCGCCGAGACCAATATGCGACGCGTCATAATACACAATATAAGATCCTGTACCCGTAGGTAATACAAATACTAGGGCTGTAGTCAAAGCTCTCTTGAGCTTTTGGAAGCTCTCCTCACATTCCTCGGTCCACCTGAACGGAGCACCCTTCTGGGTCAATTTGGTCATAGATGCAGCAATAAAAGAGAAAACCTTTACAAATCGGCGATAATACCCAGCCAAACCAAGGACACTCCGGATTTCCATAACTGAGGACGGTCTGGACCAACTCTGCACTGCTTCAATCTTCTTTGGATCTACCTTGATCCCCTCGCACGAAACTATATGACCCNTTGGTCAGCCCAAAAGACATCACAAGGAACTCGTAATGACCGTACCGAGTCCTGAAAGCAGTCTTCGGGATATCTGGCTCCCGAATCTTCAATTGATGATAGCCTGGACATAAGTCGATCTTAGAGAATACTCTGGCACCCTGAAGCTGATCAAATAGGTCATCAATATGTGGCAATAGATACCTGTTCTTCATGGTAACCTTGTTCAGCTAGCGGTAATCAATACACATCCGCATAGAACCATCCTTCTTCTTTACAAATAAGACAGGAGCACCCCAAGGCGATACACTAGGCCGAATGAAACCCTTATCAAGCAACTCCTGTAACTGTTCTTTTACTTCTTTCAACTCTGCTGGGGCCATATTGTATGGTGGAATAGAAATGGGCTGAGTGCCCGGTAATAAATCAATGCCAAAGTCAACATTCCTGTCGGGTGGCATACCCGGAAGATCCGCTGGAAATACATCAGAAAAATCCCTTACTACAGGAACTGACTCTACAGTAGGAGTATCAATACTAACATCTCTCACATAGGCTAGATACGCATCACACCCCTTCTCAACCATTCGTTAAACTTTCAGAAATGAAACAACCATGCTAGGAACATGATTCGAGGTACCCCTCCACTCTAGCCGCGGTAGACCTCGCATAGCCAATGTCATCGTCTTGGCATAACAATCAAGAATAGCGTGATAGGGCGACAACCAGTCCATGCCCAAAATAATATTAAAATTCACCATACTGAGCAATAATAAATCAGCTCTGATCTCAAAACCACTGATAACAATTAAACACGACCGATACACACAGTCCACAATAATAAATTCACCCACGGGTGTAGATACATAAATAGAAGAACTCAAGGAATCACGTGATACGCCCAAATACGGGGCAAAATAAGATGACGCATAATAATAAGTGGAGCCTAGATCAAATGAGACTGACACATCTCTATGATAAACCAGAATAATACCTGTGATAACAGAATCGGATGGAACAACATCTGTCCTAGCAGGAAGGGCATAATATCTGGCCTGGCCTCCCTCTCTAGGGCAACCTCTACCTGCCCGACCTCCACCTCTAGTTGGATGTGCAGGTGGTGTGGCAACTGGTGCAGTAATCATGGCTTGAGAAGCCTGGGGACCCTGTGGAATAGGTGGGGCCTGAGAAATCCGTGGAGGTGCACCCCTCATAAGTATGGGGTAATACCTCATGATATGACGAGTGTCACCACACTTAAAACAATCCCTCGGAGGACGTGGCTGCTGGGACTGGCTCGGGCCTGATCGACTAGACTGTCTGTTGAAAGCACCCCGTACAGGAGGTACAGAAGACACTGGTGGTGCATAATATGGAACCTGAGGACTGGGAGTAGTCGGAATACCACTGGAAGCTAGAAGTGCTGAATGAATAGGACGGCTCATATAACCTCTACCATGATGGGCTGCAACTGGGACACGAGAATTATTATATGTGCTAGAATCTCGGGGTCTCTTAGCTTCCCTCTCCCGAGTCCGTATACCTTCCAATCTCCTAGCAATTGACACCACCTGTTGGTATGTAATGTCCATCTCTAGCTCTCGGGCCATACTGTATCTGATACTAGGGTGAAGACCCTCAATAAATCCGCGAACTCGCTCTCGAACAGTAGCAACTAAGGCTGGTGCATGCCTAGCCAAATCACTGAATTGAACCGCATACTCTGACATGGTCATAGAACCCTGGCGCAACTGCTCAACCTCTGCGCGCCATGCATCCCTAAGACTCTGAGGAACATACTCCCTTAAGAACATATCCGAAAATTGAGTCCAAGTGAATGATGCCTCAGGACTATCCAGCTCATATGCCCGCCACCACTGGTAAGCTGCTCCTCTAAACTAGAATATCGTGAAAGAAACCCCACTGGAATCCACAATACCCATAGTACGAAGGATACGGTGACATTCCTCCAGAAAACCCTGAGCATCCTCTGAAGCTAAACCGCTGAAAGTGGGAGGGTGGTATTTCTTATACCTCTCGAGCCTGAGCTGCTCCCCCTCTGAAACTGTTGTCTTAATCTCAAGCCGAACTGGGACAACTGGCTGCACTGGTATAACCTCTGGGGCATGGTCAACTTGGGCCCGTGGTTCTAGAGTACGGGCGGCGGGAGTCTGTGCTCCTCCCCCAGCCTGAGATGTGGCAGGGGAAAGTGGAATTAACCATACCTGAGCTAGAGTGCCAAACTTGCTCAAAAACTGGGCAAGAGTCTCCTGAAGTGCAGGAGTAGTAACAGGCGTCTCAGGTGCCTATTCTCCAACTGGAGCTACTGGTGGCTCTGGTGTAGCTGCTTGTGCAGGTACTCTGGATGCACCACGTGATCTTCCTCGGCCTCTGGCTCGGCTCTTCCCCGACCCCAGCCTATTGCGACTCCAACAGGGGGCGCGGATGTCTGATCATCAGATCCAGTTGTGCGTGTCCTCACCATCTGTGAGAGAATAGAAAGACAATTGTTAGAACTTTGAAATCAACAAAGGCGGATGATAAGGAACCAAAGAAGTGAATATTTACTAACAGTTCCATAGCCTCTCGAAGATAAGTACAGAAGTCTCCGTACCGATCCGTAAGACTCTACTAAACCTGCTTGTGACTCATAACACCTATGAACCTAGTGCTCTGATACCAACTTTCACGACCCCAAATTCCCTCCGTAGGAGGTCGTGATGGCACCTAGTCTCTAAGACTAGGTAAGCCTATTAATGCAGAATAATCATAAATATCTCAAATAAATAAACTACAATTCAAATAATTACAACTCCCAAAACCCGGTAGGAATAAGTCACAAGCTTCTAAAATGTTTTTCTCAATATTTCTATGTATCAAGGTCTAAAGAAAAATAAAGAAGCAATATAAAATGATCGAAGGGGACTCCAGAGTCTGCGGGCGCCGGCAGATATACCTCGAAGTCTCCGTGCGCAGGTAACTTACTGACGTCTAGACTGGTAAGATGTACCTGGATCTGCACAAAAAAATGTGCAGAAGCATAGTATGAGTACACCACAGCGGTACCCAGTAAATGCCAAGCCTAACCTCGATAGAGTAGTGACGAGGTCAGGTCAGGCCATACTGGAGAATAGATAATGACATGGAAAAATATTTAAACAATTTAATAAGATAAATGACTATGGAAATAAATCAAATAGTATGTCACGTTTAATGACACCAAATAATTACAGATAATATCTCATGGAATCAAAACGGAATTCCTTTCAACTTTATGAAAATCACAACAATTAATCGAAGGCAACTATGGTCATAAATCAATATCAACAAGGGCAATACCAAGGTACCGCCTAGTAGTCCCAATCATAAATAAATTCACAATATCTCATTTCCTTATCTCACCGGGGAGCCTTCACAATTTAGTTTAAAGAAAACATTTTTTCCGAAATAGCATCCTGCATTTTAGCCATCCTTATCACACAACATGACTTCTAGTAGTTCCCCCTACTAGCCACGCGCATCAAGCCACCCTTATCTTACCCCATGCATTTCAATACCAAGACCTTATACCACCGCATGCATATCAATATCACAATATATCACAATTTGCATCTCAAGTGCTCAAATAATATAACTTGCCAAAATAATTCAACAATATTATTTTTTCACAATAAAGAGCTCACGGCTCATTCCAAAATAAATCGTCAATAATAGTTTTCCACAATAAAGAGCTCACGGCTCCATCACAATGAGTACAAAAAATCTTACGAAATATTCAAGAATAAATAATTCAGGAAAATAATATTTTAAATCTTTAATACGTTGCTTTAATACTAAATTTAAAATGTCAAATACTTCATATTAATAATATTTAATTTAAAGAAAATCAAATTCAAATAATGCACAGAATAAAAGAAATAAAGTTTCAACCAAACAGGTAAAACAATTAGCAGGAAAAGGTCAAGCACATTTAAAGTATACAAATCAAATCAATGATGGAGAATATAACAAAATTTAATAAATTAATTAATATGCAATAGTGATCTTCACAATCTAAAAACATAATCCTTCACATTTAGTCCGTGTACACACTCATCACCTCGTGTACACGACTTTCATCATATTATAATTAATACCAATCCTAGGGAAAATTTCCCCCACAAAAGGTTAGACAAGTCACTTACCTCGACTTGCTCCAATTTAACTAAATAGTATGCTTTTTTCTCGATTTTTCGATTCCGGTCGACTCGTATCTAGTCATAATTAATTAGAGTCAACAAAAATTATAGAATTAATTCTGTAAGCAAATACTATATTTTTCAATAAAAATTCAAAATTAACTCAAAAATGGCCCATGGGGCCCACGTCTCGGAATTCGACAAAAGTTACAAAATCTGAAATCCCATTCAACCACGAGTCTAACCATACCAAATTTTATCAAAATCCGACCCCAACTCGACCCTCAAAGCTTCAAATCTTATTTTCAAATCCCTAAGTTCCAACCCCCGATTTATACCTCAAAAACATGTAATCTAGTCGGATTATTTGATGATAATTCAATATTATAGAATAGAAATGATCACAAGGGACTTACCTCAAGTTTTTCCGTGAAAACCTTGCTTAAAATCGCCCAACCCGAGCTTGAAATGCCCAAAAATGGCAAAAACTCGGAACCCCTCTGTTTTTGTACTGTCCAGGGATTTTCGCATCTGCGGCAACTTGGCCGCTTCTGCGCCAACCGCATGTGCGAAGAAAGTCCCGCATCTGCGCCTTTGCCCGCATCTGCGCGTCTGTTTGCGCTCCTGCGCAGGCCGCTTCTACATGCGTCCCTCCGCATTTGCGCTCACGCAGGTGCGGAATTTCCCTCACACCTGCGACCATTGCCCCATAGTCCATTTGCGCATCTGCGCTTTCCAGGCTCGCTTCTGCGATCTCGCACCTGCGATAGAATTTCTGCAGGTGCGAATGCAGTAGAGGGCAGAAACTTCAGCTATTTCTTCTAAGTCCGAATTTGATCTGTTAACCATCCGAAGCACATCCGAGACCCCCGGGACCTCAACCAAATATATCAACAAGTCCTAAAACATCATACGAACTTAGTCGAGCCTTCAAATCACATCCAACAACACTAAAGCACGATTCACACATAGATTCAAGCCTAATGAACTTTGAAATTTCTAATTTCTACAAATGACTCCGGAACATATCACATCACGTTCGATTTACCTCGAATTTTGTGCACAAGTCATAAATGACATAACGGGAGTACTCAAATTTTCAGAATTGGATTTCGACCCCGATATCAAGAAGTCAACCCTTCGGTCAAACTTCCCAAAAATTCAACTTTCGGCATTTCAAGCTTAATTTCACTACGAACTTCCTAATAAAATTTCGATCACGCTCCTAAGTCCAAAATTACCATACAGAGCTGTTGGAATCATCAAAATTCTATTCCGGGGTTGTTTGCACATAATTCGACATCCGGTCACTATTTATACTTAAACTTTTAATTTTTTATAATAATTCCATATCTCGGGCTAGGGACCTCGGAATTTGATTCCGGGCATACGACCAAGTCCCAATTCACGATACGGACCTATCGAAACTGTCAAAATAATTATCCAAGTCCGTTTGCTCAAAATGTTGACCAAAGGCAACTCAGTTGAGTTTTAAAGCTCTAATTCATATTTTAATCCATTTTTCACATAAAAACTTTTCAGAAAATTTTACGGACAGTGCACGCAAGTCGAGGAATGATAAATAGTGCTTTTTGAGGTCTTAGAACACATAATTAATTATTAAATTTGAAGATGATATTTTGGGTCATCACAACAGCTAATTCTAAGTCCGTGGCAATGATGCCAAAAACTTGTTGCGGCCAAACGCACATGCAAGTATACGCGGTCGTCAAGTATTAAAATGACTAAAAGTCGGATGTCGAACCCACAAAGACTTATTATCAACTAATAACTAAATTAGGCTATCCTAATTATCTAAGCAAGAGTTATACCTAGAAGTATTTGACTCTAAACTAATTAAAATAAAAAGAAAACAAATAGTGAACTCTGAATAAGGGAAAAATAAATTTTTATGATATCAATGTAATGAAAACGATCTAGGGTCATGGGATATATAACAATCCTATTGCATTTTTTAATTGAATCGACTAATTAATTTATCTAGTTTATTGGTTGGCGGGGTTAATATTGCTCATACGAATCTATCGTGTTCTTACTCGCCTATTAAGGTTAACCTAACACCTATATGTCTATAGAGTAGAATCAACAGGAATGCATTCATAATTCCCGTATAATAACCAAGCAAGGAAATCAGGTATATGTCTATCCTAACCGCGAATCTGTTCCCCGATGTCCGAGTTCAAGAACATGCTCTACTCAATTCTATGTCTAATCTAGAATTCAATCTTTCGAGTTCAACTCTAGATTCGTAGATAGTATTTAATTGGTGATCAAGCAATCAAATAATTTAGCGCAGGATTGAATAAATAAACTAATATAATAAATCAAGAAATCAAAATCAATATTCGAATAATAATAGTCATGAAAGAATCACAACCCTAGAACGTGAAGTTTAGCTCCACATAGATGTGGTAGCGAAATAACAAATCATACAAAGAAACATAAAAATTATTAAGTTTGGTGGAAGAAGATGAAATCCGACCTCCACAACGGCTCCTTGCTCTCCCTAGGTCGAATCCCCTTCAAAATGTGTGTTCCATGACCTAAAAGAGGTAGTTTTGGCTTATATATTGCGTCCAAAAGTCATGGGACAAAGATTTCCTTTACCTTTTCCTTTTCCGAATCAGCTTCAGGGATTGATGGTGAGTTGGATGCTTCGCGTCCGCCTCAGCTTGATCTTTTCAGCATCGGATGCTGGGGTGGATGCTTCGCGTCCACCCTCTTTTCCCTCAACCTTGCTGCGCCCAGGTGCGGATGCTAAAGTGGATGCCTTCTTAAGACTTCACTGCTAAGGGTGCTCCAAATAGCCTTTTTTCCAAGGTTGGATGCGAGGCATCCACCCTCTTCTCCTATAGTTGGAGCATCTTTTCTTCATATTTCTGCACTTCAAACATGTTACGACCCAAAATCCATTAAAGGTCGCGATGGCGCCAGACACTGTTGTTAGGCAAGCCAAAAATAAATACTTAACTTGGTTTTTATTTTAATATTTTTGAAATCATATTTCCTTCAATGAAATAGTAAAAGATGGAATTTACAAAATAAATAATAATATTATTTTTACAATTTCAATACAGGACAACCCATAACCACCCAAAATCCGATGTCACAAGTACATGAGCCTCAACTAGGAATGTAAAATAAAATACAATATCTGTTCGGAATATAAATTCGGATAGGAGAAATATAAATACTCTGAAAGAGACTCTGCTGGTTGCGGACTCGTAACGTGGAATGCAGCTCACCTACGTCCCCGCAATAACCGCGCCTCTGCGCCTACACGGCCACCAGACTTATATGCACCTGCACAAAAATATGCAGCAAGTGTAGTATGAGTACGTAAATCAACGCGTTCCCAGAAAATATCCCACCTAACCACGAAACAGTAGTGACGAGGGGTCGACTTCGACACTTACTGTGAGCTATAAATAAAATATCAATGATATAATTAAGCATGGATCACATAGAACGTTTATAAGCTCAATTATCATGAAATAAGTAAACAATCCTTTTTTTCATAAGAAATTTCCAAATTTATTTTCGTCATTTAACATTTTTGTATCTCGGGACAATGAAACAATATCAATTATTATAAATTCCAAAAATATAGCATGTGCAAATCATGCCGCGGTCGTACGACCCGATCCAATATAAATATTTAAATTATGCACTGCCGAGGGTCGAACGACGTGTACCATAGATACATCTATTTAACCTGCCGAGGCGTTCGGCCGCTACACAAAAGAAAAAATACACATTAAACAACCAATTCAAGATTTATTAAGGGGAAAATATTCCAAAATTTCAAATTCTCATTTAACGGTCAAGTAAATAAAATTTAACCTTTTTAAAGTTCCTTTACCAAGTTTCGATATGATTTAAGCAATTTAAATTAACAAGTAGGATGCAAGCATCGCAATTATAACATGATCTGGGTCCTAGACTACCGGGACATAAACATATTAGTAGCTACGCACGGACTCTCGTCACCCCGTGCATACGTAGCCCCCACAAATAGAAGCACATATTGAATTATTTCACCTATGGGGCTATTTCCCTCTTGCAAGGTTAGAAAGGAGACTTATCTCGCTCTGAAATTTCATAACCGGCTCCAAAGCCTTTCCAACACCTCAAACCGATGCTCATCGCTCCAAAATTAGTCAATAAATGTGCAAATCCATAAATATATACTCTAATACTCATTATAATTCAATTTACAATAATTTCCAACTCCGCTCGAAAAGTCGATAAAAATCACCCTCGGGCCCACGTGCCCGGATTCGAAAAATTTTCGAAGATAAACATTACCCATAACCTCACGAACTCGAATATATAATTCATTCTGAATTCCATGTCCAATATCGTGGTCAAAATCCAAAAACATAAATTTTCTAGGTTTTCCTTCAAAATCCCAAATTTCTACGAATTTGCATGCTTGAATTCATATAAAAACCATGTATTTATCTTGAAATGGATGGGAATAATTTACCTTGGCATAGATGATGAAAAACCCCCACTTGAAGCTCTCCCAAAATCGCCCAACTAAGAGAGAATAGAAGAAAATGGGCCAAATCCCAGTTATTAAAGAAACACACTGTCCAGCGATCTCTCGCACCTGCGGAACAGTAGCCACACCTACGGCTTCGCTTCTGCGACCACGCCTCTGCTTCTGTAGAACTCACCCCAAACACAAGGCCTCGCACCTGTGGAAATATTCCCGCTTCTGCGACATCGCAGGTGTGAGCTTTCTTTCTCTCCTGCGCCTTCTTCCGCTTTTGCGCCCCACGCTTCGCTTCTGCGCTTGCGCAGATGCGGCCAAAACTCCGCACCTGGGGTCCTTCCCCTGGCTGACTTGCTCCGCTTCTGCCACCCCTGGGCCGCATCTCCGGTCCCGCACCTACGGCCAAAACCCCGCAGGTACGGTTACACCAGGTGACAGCAGCTTCAGCATTTCATAAGGCCAAATTCGATCCGTTAACCATCCGCAATCCACCCGAGGCCCCCGGGACCTTAACCAATTATACCAACACGTCCCAAAATACATTACGAACTTAGTCAAGCCTTTAAATCAAATCAAACAATGCTAAAAGTATGAATCACCCTCCAATTCAAACTTAATAAACTTTGAAACTTCACACTTCTACAATCGGTGCCGAAACCTATCAAATCACGTCCGATTGACCTCAAATTTCGCACACAAGTCACATTCAACATTACGGACCTATTCCAACTTCTGGAATCGAAATCCGACCCCGATATCAAAAAGTCCACTTCTGGTCAAACTTTTCGAAAACCTTCAAATTTCTAACTTTCACCAAATGATCCCAAAATGACCAACAGACCTCCAAATCCGCATCCGAATGCGCTCCCAATACCAGAATCACCATACAGAGCTATTCCCAGACTCAAAAATTTCAAACGGATATCGATAACATTGAAATTCACTTCAACCCAAATTTATAAAATTCTTCCAAATGCCAACCGTCCGTAATAAGCGCCAAAATACTCCTGAGTCATCCAAAACCCAATCCGGACATACGCCCAAGTACAAAATAATCATACAAACCTGTTGAAACCTTCAAATCCTAATTCCGAGGTCGTTTACGCAAAAATCACCCTTTATTCAATTCCTCCAACTTAAAGCTTCAGAAATTAGAATTTTCTTTCCAAATTAACTCCGAACTTCACGAAATTAAATTTCGACCATGCGTACATGTCATAATACCTGAAGTGAAGATGCTCGGGGTCTCAAACCGCTGAATGACGCACTAGAGCTCAAAACGACCTGTCGAACCGTTACATTCTCTCCTACTTAAACATACGTTCGTCTAAACGTGCTAAGAACTGCTCTGGAGTTGTCCGAAATCATTGTTTAATACCTCGTGCACCTACCCATGCTACCACAACCCAGTTTTGCACATTAGCTCAATCAAACTTGAAAATCCTCCCTTGTATCTAGTCAAATAAGCCTTAGAGCCAAATTCTAACATCCGAAATCCTCTACCAGGTCTGTTTCTAACATACAAACACCGTATCCATCACTACACGATGCACCAATACATGATTGCATACTTTTACTAAATTCATATCATGCACCGTGTAACTCACATGACCATAATAATATCCTCTGACAACGATAGTCGAAATCCCATGAATCTGATGCCCACACGCACCTCACGAAGCATATAAGTCCCGTTTCAACTCTTGCAACACTGCCACAATGGAGGAGATGTGTAGGAATTTATAACCAACTGCCGAGTCAACAAATCATTGAGTCTCTCCTACGGACAAGAACCATTAACTCATTATGAACCAAATAACGATATTTGCTCTTTAATATGCTTCATATAAATCCGATCGCACAGATCCCAGGTCCAATAATCTCGTCTCACCCAGTATAAGTTATTTCGGCAATAAGCCACCACAAACACTACCAAAGGTCTCATATGATGCCACCATGTGCCAACAATCCACAAACTCGAATATGGTACATAAGGAAAATGAACTCTGGAAAGAACTTCTCAACCCACGTAACTAATTAAACAACCGAAAAGGTGTCATGAATCTTTCTCAGAAAAATGAGGGACAAAACACACAGGAATAGATATAGGGAACTGTGCTCAACATCACACTGTTGCGGTGTGCAACCCGATCCATACATGATACCATTACGGCGTGCAACCCTATCTAACCATGATACCCATTGCGGCGTTCAACCCGATCCTAACAACATCTCCGTGTCGGCATGCCACCCGATCCGCACATAGTAATAAATGGGGAAATACCCATCAAGCCAGAAAGTGTTATACCTTACGAAATGCCTGAATATCAACCATAAGCACGCCAAGTGTATAATACAAATCTTGAGGAGACGGGTAGCGTCATACGGTATAAAACTCAAGCACAACTAAGGTGCGATATATGATCTGTATCTCGAGAGCCATCCCGCTCAAATAACACCACCGCTACGCGGGACCTCAACACATTGTACAAATAATCAAGAAGTATCATAATCCACACGGCATAATAGAGTATTACATGAAGTAGCTGACAACGAAAAGGACATCTAACCCCCGAATACTCCTCCATAAGGAATGTTATGCTGAATGAACACACCCGGGCCGTTGTAGAGTACACATCCACATTTGGACCCATCAACGGACCCCAAATAGATTCTAATCATACCATGCTTGGGAAAACACCCTCTCAAGGATCCACAATGACCTTTTTCCGATGACACACAAGAACAGTCGTCGAATTCGGAACAAACTTCCACAATTCACAACCAACTGAATAGAGCGCCTTTCAGGCCTAAACTCTCACATTAGTGATAGTACCAAATCTACATACTTGGTTCCAATCTTTAATCAATCAAGTGACTACATGTCACACTTATACAATCTTCCCGTGGGATACGCTCCCACGACCTTCCGCACCAGGTAACAAGTCTGCACATCCATACCATCGGCCACACAAATGCTGTAAGGCAAATCAAGAAGCCACAAATCAGTACAAAAAGCCTCTTATGCATGACACCGATCTTAGGTGACACTAAAGACATTACCAGCTGATTCTAACCATCTGAATTCTTCCCTGATAATCTGAGCTCGTGACATTCTTGTCAACACCGAACTGCAACTGCAAGGCCTCGTAAAAGTTTTGCAAAAGAAATATAATGGTTCGTCGTGCCGGATTGGGCTTACGTGTTTAAGGTATGTATAAATTCTTCACGGCGAGCTTGCTCGTTGCGGCTCGGACCTTTTGGGTTGAACAATGCACTGAGGGATAAAGGAAAGTTTTTGGCAGAAAAATGCATTCCTGCGGTCCATTATGCGATCGCAGAATCACTCTGCGGACCGCATAATGGCAGCAGAGTGAAACAGGTGAGGGGCAACTTTGGATGCCATTCTGCGGTCGACTATGCGATCGTAGAACTTTTTGCGGTTCATTATGCGACCATAGAATAGGTCTGCGGGCCGCATAATGACCGCAGACCCAGGCAGATTGTTGTCCAGCTTTGGACACCAATTATGCGATCGATATGCGGTCCACATATCGATTATGCGATCGCATATGCGATCACAGACCTTGTTCTGGAGCTTCATTTTTGGGTTTTTAAAACCCGACCCTACTTCGTTAAATACTTTCTTTGGGCTAAAATCTGATATTTTAGAGTGAGAGAGAGTGCCCTAGAGTGAGAAGGTGTTCCTCAATAATTGTTCTTCAATTCTTGCTCAATTTTTGGAAGATTAAGAAGGGAAACTCACTAGGTCTTCATCCTAGAGGTAAGATTCTACACCCTAACCCTCAATTTCGAATTTTGTCTAGAAATGGGTAATTAGCAAGATAATATTTGGGCACGGAAGTTGTTTATTTTACATGCATGTGTTATCAAAGGGTGTAGGAAGATTGTTGAGCTAAAAATGGTAAAGATTGGTTTATGGGATGATGGAATACTCCATAAAAGGACCTTGAAACCTTAATGCACACCTAGTGTTTGATAAAATGCTCAAATGAGCTAGAACTATGATCCTCCTCCTAATTTTGGTTCAATTTGTTATATTTCTAAAATAGATTGAAGTTGCTAAGAATTTCGGAACATTTTAGAGTTTGAGGAAGCTCCATTGAGGTATGATGGCTAAACTCTTCTTTAAGAATTGGAATCCCAATATCCTTGTAAGTTCCAAAATATTTATTACAAGTTGAGTATTCCGAATAAGTTTTGTGACAAAGGTATATGTTCAATTCGTGTCTCAAATGTTGTTATCATATTGTATTATAAATTGAGGATGTGTTCAAAACTATGGATTGTGTATCTACGTGTTATGATTCCAAGTCGTGATTTATGTGGGAAACTATTATAACAAATTGTGTATATATTGTGATTAGGGTTACACCTCCACCCTCATATATTGAAGTGAGGCGAAAGAGCCACTTTGTGTATGATTTTGGTATTTTTGTTGCACCACCACCCACATATGCATATTGGGGTGAGGCGGCATGGCCGCTTTGTGTAGGTGTTGGTATCATTGTGTTTATACCTCCACCCACATATATTGGGATGAGGCGGCAGGGCCACTTTATATGGAAATGGGTATTGTGTTTACACCTCCACCCGCATATATTGGGGTGAGGCAGCGGGGCCGCTTTGTGTGGAAATGGGTATTGTGTTTATACCTCTACCCGCATACATTGGGGTGAGGCGGAGGGGCCATTTTGTGTGAAAATGGGTATTATGTTTACACTCCACCCGTATATATTGGGGTGAGGCGGCGGGGCCGCTTTGTGTGAAAATGGGTATGGTGCTTACACCTCTAGCCAAATATATTGGGGTGAGGCCACTTTGTGTGAAAATGGTTACAGAGGTCCTCATCTTAAATTTTATAAATGTTAATGACAACTCTTGATAAGCTTGCTTTGGTTTAAACAACTATCTAAGTTATTCTATTGTCACCCTGGTTCATCATATTTATATTGTATTTCCGAATTCTTTAATTGGTGTTTGGTTTTCATACTAGTACTATTCGATATGTACTAGTGTCCCTTTTGCCGGGGGCACTGCATCTTTAATGGATGAAGGTGGTTCCACAACAGAGGATATCGACCAGTGATAGCGGTGCTCATTCTTCCCAGCTGACTTGGTGAGTCCCATCTCATTCCAGGGTTGTGCATCTTTTGTTTCGTATGTGTTATCGTATTATCAGGTATAGCCGGGGCCTTATTGTCGACACTATCATTGTACTCTTTGGTATTTTAGAGGCTCCATAGACATAAGTGTGGGTTGTGTATTGGTTCTGGGAAAGTCAAACTATGTTGTATTACTTGTTCTATTTAAGACCTTAAAATGATGGAACTATTGGTAATGAATTGGTATTGTACACATGAACATCTTATTGTCTAATTAACGAAGATATGTATCCTATTTATTCATTGATGAGTTTGGGTAGAAGGAAATCTAATAGGCTTGCTCGGCCGGGTTCACTCGGTTGAGCGCCGGTCGCGCTCCTCGATTTTGGGGCGTGACAGCAGCCTTGTTCCTCAGCTTCCAATTCCCCATGCCACTCACTGCACCTAACATGCCAATACGTGAGTGTACCAGAATTCCATAATAACCCCTGATCTACTAATAGGATAAATACTTCATCATATATAAACATTTTACTTAGCTCATTTCAGAAGAACCAATGCAACACGCAACTAAATTCTCAAACCGCAGAAAATACAACCTCATGTCGTACTCTAACTGCCATAACTCTTCCGAAAATCCCTTTACACAACAAAGCCATACGAATCGAATACCTCCCAAATCAACCAAGTTGTGGTGGCGCTTAGCCCAAGTGTACAACCACAAACCACATGTATAACTTCACGCTGGAGAAACTGGTCACTGCCGTAAACGTGCCGATTCAACCATTACCAACCGAGCCACTTCTTCTAATTCACTCGGGACTTGCCCTAGAAATAATAATAGCTCCATTCGAAACACCATGGACCCAAATCCGCACTCATCCTGAGTGACCTTATTTCCCAAGACCACGTTGTCTCCAAAACCCACGAACCATCTCATACCCTCCTTATGCGCATATTCTCATCTTCAACTGGTACACCCATTCTGAAAACCCCTCTATGAATGCGAAGTTATTTTCTCCCAGTCCTCCAATGACACACGCAGACAGAAGATAACATAGAACACTCCAAGCCACTTT
The DNA here is from genome assembly GCA_000715115.1 of Nicotiana otophora. Lineage (NCBI taxonomy): Eukaryota > Viridiplantae > Streptophyta > Magnoliopsida > Solanales > Solanaceae > Nicotiana > Nicotiana otophora. The sequence goes on along the minus strand of AWOL01S0010816.1, from coordinate 54,877 downwards.
TCATAATCCACTGCAAAAGCTCGATACTTAACCATACTAATGGCTCGAAATCTTTAGGCACTGCACTTTGAACCCACTAGAACCATTTTTGAGAGTCACCTACTCTAACTTGTTGCCAATTATGATCAAACTCCAAGGCCCTGCCGACACATGAACACCCTCTCAAAGAAGCACCCGGCTAAATCACATTCCTTTAACTCACCTCTACACGAAGCATAAATACTGAGTCTTCCAAAGCCTGAACATGAATCGATAAGGCCAATTGTAGCATACATTCCTCAAATCCTTTGATCAAATTGCCACCGATGTTTCTTTCCTTAGTCGTAATAACCTATTAATATGCCGATAACCAGAAACCTCACAAGTAGACAACCATGCAATCCAATCGTAGGTGGTGGGGCTCTCCCACTTAAGCTTGAAGCTACCAGTACATGACCCTGGAACCTACTAAGATTCTTTCTCCCTTACCGATATGACCTTGCGCAATCGACCAGCCAAATTCCTCGAAATCCTTATGTTAACCATTTCATGAAAGCTCTGAATCACTAGCCACATTTACATATTCGATCCCTTACCGGATAGCCAGTAAAATTCTTCGTAGAAGCTTCTTCAACACCATGCAACAGTTAACCTGCTCGCCGAAAATAACCCACCTGTGGAAATTCCATGCCGACATCTTCCAACAACGCTGCACTGAGTAAAATTACCACAAAACTGATAAACCATCCTGAGCCCATGCTTGTTCACCAGCTGTACAAGTTTGTTCACTCCTCATGGACATCAACTAAAGGTGCGACAATATCCAATCCAAAGTCATGTCGTATCCTTCTTCATATCATGCAACTCCTTTCCGTCGTATCCAACCCTTCTCCATATAGCATCCAATATTCCAAATTAAGCTCGTAGACTTAGTCACTATCCACCATGAGTTCCAAATCACTTTAAACATTCCCCAACACGCGTAGCTATCCTACCACAGAACCCATCTACTACTCTGCCACTCTCCCACTTTGGTCAAACCCTCTCCTTTAAGCAACTACTCGACTTCTATTTCTCACACTTGGCCTTCTATAAATTTAACCACCGCAAGACATCTCCCACATGTCCTTCCTCATCCTTCGCTGCCCAGTTGTAGCACTTGAACCAATCAATCGCTACCAACTTTAAACCTTTTCGAAGATCATCTCTCTCGAGCCATCAATACTAGAAATACTGATTCGATCCTAAACCACTACACACCGCGATCTCTGACAGTTGCTTCCTTGTTATTATTTCACACTACCCTGTACCGAAGGCAAATTGATGAAGACTATAACACCGGCGAACTTAACACATTCAATTTAGGGCGACGATACCACATCACAGATGAAAATTCCACCATGCTTGAAATACCAAGTCTCGTTATTCCGTCAACCCAAACCTGAACATTCATAGTCCGATTGCCTTTCCTTCGCTGGAAATAACATATTTGATCTCTGAATCATGCACTGAATAAACCTCCTTCTAAGTCATTCACTGCTTCGACGCATAGACAAACATCCTACCATTACACAAACACGGTGCGATAGCAACGCACGAATCATCATAACAATCAATGCCAAACCTCAAAACCTTAGGTAATACTGATACCGAGCTGAAACGACAGAACAACCTTCCGCAAGGCGACGACAATAGCCCAATCAAATACGCAGGGAGAAACATCCCGTATCACATCTACAATACCATTAAAATTTCTTGATTCCCAATCTATAACAAGCACTTCATGCTGCGTAAGGTTGAATAGAAAGGAAATGAAGGCATAAGCCTCAAAGGAATCAAATTGCACGACGAAGAATCAGGAAGGGAAGTGCTCCTAACAGCCCTGTAGCCTCTCGAAGATAAGTACAGACGTCTCCGTACCGATCTGCAAGACTCTACTAGACTCGCTCATGACTCGTGAGACCTAAGTGAACCTAGTGATCTGATATCATGTTGTCACGACCCAAAATCCATTAAAGTTTGCGATGGCGCCGGACTACGCTGTCAGGCAAGCCAAAAATAAATACTTAACTTGGTTCTCATTTTAATATTTCTGAAATCATATTTCCTTCAATTAAATAGTAAAAGTTGGAATTTACAAAATAAATAATAATATTTTTTTACAATTTCAATACAGGAAAACCCATAACCACCCCAAAACCCGGTGTCACAAGTGCATGAGCCTCAACTAGGAATGTAAAATAAAATACAACATATGTCCGGAATACAAATTCGGACAGGAGAAATATAAATACTCTAAAGGAGAATCTGCTGGCTGTGGACTCGTAACGTAGAATGTGGCTCACTTAAGTCCCCGCAATAACCGCGCCTCTGCGCTTACATGACCACTAGACATATATACACCTGCACAAAAATCTACAGCAAGTCTAGTATGAATACGTAACTCAACGCGCACCCAGTAAGTATCCTGCCTAACTTCGAAGAAGTAATGATGAGGGGTCGACTTCAACACTTAATATGGGCTATAAATAAAATATCAATGATATAATTAAGCATGGATCACATAAAACGGCTGTAAGCTCAATTATCATGAAATAAGTAAATAATCCTTTTGTTCATAAGAAATTTCCAAATTTATTTTCGTCATTTACCATTTTTGTATCTCGGGCCAATGAAAGCAATATCAATTATTATCAATTCCAAAAATATATAATGCGCAAATCATGTCGAGGTCGTACGGCCTGATCCAACATAAATATTTAAATTGTGCACTGCCGAGCGTCGAACGACGCGAACCATAGATGCATCTATTTAACCTGCCAAGGCGTTCGACCCGCTCCACAAAAGAGAAAATAGACATTAAGCAACCAATTCAAGATTTATTAAGGGGTAAATATTCCAAAATTTCAAATTCTCATTTAACGATCAAGTAAATAAAATTTAACCTTTTTAAAGATCCTTTACCAAGTTTCGATATGATTTAAGTAATTTAAATTAACAAGTAGGATGTAAGCATCACAATTATAACATGATCCGGGTCCTAGACTACCCGGACATAAACATATTAGTATCTACGCACGTACTTTTGTCACCTCGTGCGTACGTAGCCCCCACAAATAGAAGCACATATTGAATTATTTCACATATGGGGTTAATTCCCTCTTGCAAGGTTAGAAAGGAGACTTACCTCGCTCTGAAATTCCATAACCGGCTCCAAAATCTTTCCAACAACTCAAACCGATGCCCATCGCTCCAAAACTAGTCAATAAATGTGCAAATCCATAAGTATGTACTCTAATACTCATTATAATTCAATTTACAACAATTTCCAACTCCGATCGAAAAGTCGATAAAAATCACCCTCGGGCCCGCTTGCCCGGATTCGAAAACTTTTTGAAGATAAACATTACCCATAACCCCACGAACTCAAATATATAATTCATTCCGAATTCCATGTCAAATATCGGGGTCAAATCCAAAAACATAAATTTTCTAGGTTTTCCTTCAAAATCCCAAATTGCTACGCATTTTCATGCTTGATTCATATAAAAACCATGTATTTATCTTGAAATGGATGGGAATAACTTACCTTGGCATAGATGATGAAAAAACCCCCACTTGAAGATCTCCAAAAATTGCCCAACCAAGAGAGAATTGAAGAAAATGGGCCAAATCCCCGTTCTTAAAGAAACACATTGCCCAGCGATCTCTCGCACCTGCGGAACAGTAGCCGTACCTGCGGCGTCGCTTCTGCGACCACGCCTCCGCTTCTGCGAAACGCACCCCAAACACAAGGCCTCATACCTGCAGAAAGACTCCCGCTTCTGCGACATCGCAGATGCGAGCTTCCTTCCACTCCTGCGCTTTCTTCCGCTTCTGTGCCCCACGCTTCGCTTCTGTGCTTGCACATATGCGGCCAAAATTCCGCACCTGCAGTCCTTCCCCTGGCTGACTTGCTCTGCTTCTGCGACCCCTGGGCCGCTTCTGCGACCCCTGGGCCATTTCTGCGGCCCCGCATCGATGGCCAAAACCCCGCAGGTGCGGTTACACCAGGTGACAACAACTTCAGCATTTCATAAGGCCAAATTCGATCCGTTAACCATCCGGAATCCACCCGAGACCTTAACCAATTATACCAACATGTCCCAAAATACATTAAGAACTTATTCAAGCCTTTAAATCACATCAAACAATGCTAAAAATATGAATCACCCTCCAATTCAAACTTAATGAACTTTGAAACTTCAAACTTCTACAATCGATGCTGAAACCTATCAAATCACGTCCGATTGACCTCAAATTTCACGCACAAGTCACATTCAACATTACGGACCTATTCCAACTTCTGAAATCGGAATCCGACCCCGATATCAAAAATTTCACTTCTGGTCGAACTTCTCGAAAACCTTCAAATTTCTAACTTTCTCCAAATGACTCTAAAACAACCTACGGACCTCGAAATTCGCATTCGGACGCGCTCCCAATACCAGAATCACCATACAGAGCTATTCCCAGACTCGAAAATTTTAAACGAATATCGATAATATTGAAATGCACTTCAACCCAAATTTATAAAATTCTTCCAAATGTCAACCTTCCGTAATAAGCACCGAACTACTCCCGGGTCATCCAAAACCCGATTCGTACACACACCCAAGCCCAAAATTATCATACAAACCTGTTGGAATCTTCATATCCTAACTCCGAGGTCGTTTACTCAAAAATTACCCTTTAGTCAATTCATCCAGCTTAAAGCTTCTGAAATTAGAATTTTCTTTCCAAATCAACTCCGAACTTCTCGAAATAAATTCCGACCACGCGTACAAGTCATAATATCTGAAGTGAAGATGCTCGAGGTCTCAAACCGCTGAATGACACGCTAGAGCTCAAAACGGCCGGTCGGGTCGTTACAAAAAATCCTAAATCATCAACTTAATTAGTCATAAAACCAATAATTAACACATGTTGGGAATTTTTAATACCAAATAGCACCAAAAAATGGTTAAAACATTGGTAAAGTAACATTAAAACATACAAAAATATGCCCAACATCACATATACACTCATCGCCTCGCATATATATCGTCCCCACACATAGTTCATATATCAATTAGACCAAACAAGTCCTAATTCCCTCAAGTCAAAGTTAAAAATGACACTTACCTCTTCCCGAAACCAAATGAAAAACCAATCACGACTTGCCTTTTGAACAAGCCTCCAAACCAACCGAAGCTAGCCAATTATCCATCAAACAATCCAAAATAGGCTTTAGAAACTACCCCCGGACTCACTTGGTCAAAATTCGAGATTCAGACCAAATTCGATTATCCATTCACCCCCGAACCCGGTTATGTGATTTGTTTCAAAATCCGACCTCAATTTGAGGTCTAAATCTCAATTTTACAAAATCCCTAAATTCTACCCAAAAACCCTAATTTCTACCATGAAGTTCAAAGATTTGATGTTACAATTCATGAAAAGTAGTTAAAATTGATTGAAAATTAGTTAAAGGTGCTTACCAATAAATTTGGAAAGAAAAAGCTATCAAGAAATCGCCTCTACATAGTCTAGGGTTGAAAATGGTGTAAAATTAGCTAAGTCCCAACTTTTCCATCTTTTACCCAGATGGAAGTATCGCAATTACGAACTCTTCCGCAATTGCGAAACATTAATCACAAAAGCGGCCAGTGCAATACTCATGCAAAACCTTCGCATTTGAGAAGGACAACCCCCTCCCCCCCCCCACTCGCAAATTGATCATGACAACTCTAGTTCTAAAAAGGATAAATGGTCGCTGCAAATATAAACCAGTCTAAAAGTCCGGAGTCGAATCCCGCAGAAAATTAAGGTTTAGCTACAACTGTTTACTATCACTAGGAATACAAGCTCGAAGAATTCCTAAGTTATAAATATTAAGATTCTTATGTCTAACTAATTAACTAACAAATTAAAGAAGTAAATTAAAAACTAGGGATACTAAGGGTTGAAAACAATATTAAGGAGATCTAGAGTTATGATTTCCCCAATTGTCGGAATTTTTCCCGCTATGTCTTCTATAATTTTGCCGAATTATTCTCTACCGATCGTGAGTACTTCGGGTGTCGTAGTTCTCTCTTGAGCAACTACCACAATTTACTAGACATATTCTCTCGAGCTACACTAGCTGGCACTCATTCACCGCTCACTACAATCACATCAAAGCTTCGTTATTTCTAATCCCACTTTTAAACCCGCCGTATTGATCTCTCATATACCTTGGGAGTGACGTTGTTTGACAAAACCTAAATGTGCACTCTTTCTCAAGCGATACATAATAATTCGGCATAGTCAATTGATGGCCGTTCAATCAACAACAATATACACGTAGTTGAACAAGTAGGGATATATAAAGGCAAAAAAATATTAAAACGTAACAACAATTCATCGTCCAATAAGTTCCATCAAACTCTAGATGAGAAAGTTTAGCTACTCATAACCATACTAACAATCATGATAATAATTGAAAGCATTAAAATACAGGTTAAGGAAGAACGAAAGATAAAACTCTTGTGATTCGTTGCTTCCAAGTGTTCTCGTAGCCTTTTGCCTCTCTAATAATATCTCTGTCACGACCCAAATCCAACTAGTCATGATGGAACCTAACCCAACCCGCTAGGTAAGTCAGTTAACAATAAACCAGTTCAAATGAGATTTATTAAGAGAAGAAATGATAATATAACTGAACTATTATATAAAGAATTCCCAAGGACTGGTAGTACAAATCATGAGCTTCTAAGATTTAGATTTTTACAAAACTGAATTGAAATAATAACAACATCTATTGAAATGTAAATGAACAACATCCGAATCTAATGCTACCAAGGATAAGTGATAGCCATAACTGGAACGCAGGTACATCTTCAAATCCAACTCCCTCCGTACACAACAATATCAACATCCAGCATCTGCACGCAAGGTGTAGAAGTGTAGCATGAGTACAACCGACCCCACGTACTCAATAAGTAACAAACCTAACCTTAGGTTGAAAGTAGTGACGAGCTGGGACAAAGGTCAGAGTCCAACACCAATAGCCAACAACAGTTCATAACAGCGTAATAAAAGTGCTAAAAGAAGTAACTCAGAGATATGGTGCTCAGCTCGTTCACAGTTCTGGAAAAACAGACATGTTTTTCAAGTATAACAGTAAAACTCAAATCTTTTATCGAAAACACCAAAATATGAGTAAGCTGTAAAACCTTGATTTTTCCCAAAACTTTTCAACAGGTAAATGTTTCATTATCAAATGGCATGATAAAAGTACATCTCTATGCCTACATGTCAATGTTTATGAGAAGTCATGAATGACATGATACCGTACATCATGAGGAAAATGTATCTCTATGCATGTATGTCAAGTGTGCATGTCGAATGCAATACAACATAGTGAAAAAACCATATCCATACTCTCAGAGTATCAATGCACTCAGTACTCCCAGTCACTCATTCCTCACAGTCACTCAACACTCGCTCTCGGCACGCACGCTCGGCACTCACACTCGCTCAGTAGGTACCTGTGCTCACTGTGGATGTGCAGACTCCGGAGGGGCAATTCCAGCCCAAGCGCTATAATAAGCCAATCATGGCATGAATCAATAAAGCATGCTGCAGCATGCAGCTTGATCCCATAAACATCCTCACAGTCAGGCCCTCGGCCTCACTCAGTCATCAATCTCTCCAGTCTCTCGGGCTCACAATGTCATGAAAATCAGCCCAAAATGATGATATGATTTATCAATAAATAGCAACAGAGACTGAGATATAATGTACCAATGAATGAGTATGACTGAGTATGAAACTGCAATTTAAGCAAATAACTCAACAGCAGATATGACCTCAGTGGGTCCCAATAGAATAAGCATATAGCCGAAACATGGTTTCTAACATGGATCACAGCTCAATTACTCTAGCACTTAGAGATTTTATGGATACAAATAAGATTAGGTAACTACACAGTACCACAGAATATAACCAAGTCACAATTCACACGGTGTACGCCTACACGCCCGTCACCTAGCATGTGCGGCACCTCATCACCAGACACATAACACGTATATTCAGGGGTTAATACCTTCAGCACCAAGTTTAGAAGTGTTACTTATCGCGAACAAGCTAAATCCAATACCGAAAAAGCCAAGCGATGCTCCAAAAATGGGATCCCGGGTGTATCGACCTCCGAACAACTCGAAACTGGCCAAAAGCAACTCAAGAACATCAAATCATGCCTAAGGAAATAATTTCAAATGATAAAGGTCGGATCTTTAATCAAAATTCCAAAGTCAACCAAAAAGTCAAACCCGGGCCAGCACCTCGGAACCCGACAAAACTCATAAAATCCGATAACCCATTAAATTATGAGTCCAACCATACTAGTTTCACCCAAATTCGACTCCTAATCGATGTTCAAAACTCAAAAAATTACTCTATGAAACTTTGGACAAAACCAACTAATTTTCTCTTTAAAATTCACAATCCAATTATCAAAAACGAAGATAGATTCACGAAATATAACTAAAAACAAATAGAGAACACTTACCCCAATCCATATGGTGAAAATCGCCTAAACAATTGCCCAACTCCGAGCTCCCCAACTCAAAATATGACCAAATGAACAAACCCTCGATATTAAATATTTTTGCCCAGCTGCTCTGCCTCATTTCATGTGCCAAACGATCCCGAAACTCATTTTTGATAACTCCAATGGATTCTTTGTGAAATTTCAGTCAATTTAGGTTTTGAATCACTCCATTTGACCTTATAATGAAGGAGATATGTTGGTTTCAATATTTGAAAATATTGCAGAATTATAAATACGAATTCAGTGACAATTTCGTAATTAATCTGAAAAAATCTAGCAACCCAATTCATAGTAAAATGACCATAAATTTCTCATACGATGTCGAAACTTGATGATTTCAGTTGCTATGATTCCAAAATTACAATACCTGGTCTAATACTTCAATCAAAACAGAAATTGGAGCTCATTTGCTTAATGTGGTACCGTTTATGCTTGAAAAAACGTCGTCGAAACATAAAAAAACGAGCGCAACACAACGCAAACCTATTCGAAACTCACCCAAGCCCCTCGGGACCTCGTCCGAACATACCAACAAGTACCATAACAGAATATGGGCTTACTCGAGGCCTCAAATCATGCATAACAATATCAAAACCACGAATCGCACCTCAAATCAAACTTAATGAACTTTGACTCTTTTAACTTTTAAAACTCGTGCCGAACCTTACCAAATTAACTCGGAATGAACTTAAATTTTACACACAAGTACCAAATGACCTAACGAAGCTATTCCAATCCCCGGAACCACAATTTGAATTTGATATCATCAAAGTCAACTCCCGGTCAAACTTATGAATATTCCAATCCTTCAAATTTTCAACTTTCGCCAAATAGTGCTGATACCTTCTAGAAATATTCAAATGCAAATCCGGGCATACGCCCAAGTCCAAAATCACCATCCAGACCTAACAGAACCATCCAAACTCTTATCCTAAGTCAAGTACTTAAAGGTCAAACTTGGTCAACTCTTCCAACTTAAAGCTTCCTAGTTGAGAATCATTCTTCCAAATCATTTCCGAATAACCTGAAAACCAAAACTGACAGTTCACACAAGTTATAATACATCATACGATGCTACTGAAGACTTCAAATAGGTGAACAAAATACAAATGCTCAAAACGACCGGTTGAGTCATTATAGCCTCTCCCTTCAAAAACTAACTTTAAGAGGTAATTATAAGGTAGGGGCCGGAGTCTACATGTTCAAAACTAGTGAGGAATTAAAATTTGCTCGGATAGCATCATTGGCGCGAGGCACTGTTTGGGACACCAATATTTCTGTGCGAGGCACTGTCTATGGCGCCAATATTTCTGCGCGACGCACTGTCTGGGGCGCCAATGACAGTGCTCTGGACAATGCCTTGTACTGTCTATAGCCATGACTTTTTATTTCCTTGCACGTCTTCTTTTATTGCTCTATTTTGTAGCTTTTAGGTACCCTTTCGTGCAACCTTTCTCCAATTCATGTCCAAGCATTCATACACGTGAAATAAGCTCTATTAAAATCAACGGAGAAGGGTCAAAAATGCCTGTGAACTATTGAAAAAGATCTAAAAATACCCTTCATCCACCTATTAGGCTAAAACTACCCCCCAATCCACCTTTTTGGTTCACTTATGCCCTTTGATCGTTAGGTCAATTCTGAATTTAGAAAAATAATTATTTAAATTTCACGTGGCAACTTCTTATTGGTTGAAATTAAAACATCTAATCTATTAGAAAGACCCACCCATATCTATCCGTTTTTCAGACTACCCCGCCCCAAACACTAACCTGACCCTAATAAAAAGTTTAAATAAAAAAAGACGTCCCACTTCCATCTAACCCATGTATTTACATGTGTTCATTTTCTTGATTAATCTCATATATAGCATTATCCTCGAATAAAGATTCATGAACAAATTAAACAAACAAGAAAAGCCTAGCATGAATGAGCCAATGACTTTCTTGACAATAATGTGGGACGGAAAACTAGGGGTAGTCCAACGGTTTATGATGTCTTCCAAACAATCACTTTGATATCGTTCCGTTATGTGAAAATGATTAAATTAAACTCACCTTGAATATAATGCAATTTGTGTCTATCATGTAAATTGAACTGGATGCCATAATAAGAAAAAAAACCACGTAGTAAATTTGCGTCTATATGTTCGCTGCAACTTCCACAGTGCATTTGTTCCATGGAGTTTGATAGAAGTGGGGCCTCTTTTTTAGTTGAACTTTTTGTTCGGGTCGGGTTAATACAAAAAACTGGTATATATGTTTTAATGTTGGCCAATAAGAAGTTGCCATGTGAAATTGAAATAATTATTATTTTTAATTCAACATTGATCTAACGGTCAAAGGGCATAAGTGAATCAAAAAGGTGGATAGAGGGGTATTTTTAGCCCAATAGGTGGATGAAGGGTATTTTTAAACCTTTTCCAATAGTTGAGGGGCATTTTTAACCCTTTTTCGTAAGATTAATTATCACACAAATTAGCATCCAAACAACAAGCAAGTAGGGTAAATAACGTCAAAATATATGAAATTATAACACGACATCAACACCCCACACTTAGACGTTGCTCGCCCTCAAGTCAGCCAACCAAACACTTCCTCTTCAAGGACCTCACAAGCCACGCATTCACAACACACTACACCTATGACCATGGTTGATAATAACAATTAAGCTCTAGCATATGCAGTCACAATACACTCCCCATACTTATGCCCAATTTCAAAACATCCAACACATGAACAACATGATTATAACAATCCTAGCCTTGAAACTAACTCAATGTCACATTGCACCCGAGGCTCGAATACCTAATCTAACAGAGAAGTCTAATAATGTTACATATCCTTTGTGAAACCATGTGCCCTCACAATAAAATAAAAGAGTAAGTAGTCCACACATCCAAATCGCATGATCAAATATAATTTGAGTACTCACACATATGAAGAAAATGCACTCACTCTCTTAAAGAAGTCACATGCACGCAAAGGTACCATAGGCTTGCCCATTATGTAAACCTCTACTAATGTAGGCTCAATCGGTCCAAAATCAACTAGACTTTATTATGGTTGTAATGTGGGCTAAGGGATGGGTAGGATATATTTAGAGTATAGTGCCTAACTCTCCTAAGCACTTTAACACAACACGTATTCAACTTTAAGCGCAAAATTCCTTCAGTCCACTTCAATAATCACAAGATAGCTCATTGTGATGACCCGATAGGTCATCCTAGGTTTTAGAACCTAATTCTATGTTTTGAGGCCTCAAATACCTCATTTAAGCCTTCCGCGATGTACGTGCGCAGTTCGGGTGTTCTTCTGGAAGGCTTATATGTTAAAAACTGATAAAAATAAGAATTTTGCCTTAAAAACTCATTTGAGTTGACTTTGGTCAACATTTTGAGCAAACGGACCCGGATCCGTGTTTTGACGATCCCTGTGGGTCCGTATCGTAATTTGAGATCTGGACATATGCCTCGAATCGAATTCGGAGGTCCCTAGCTCGAGTTATTGATTTTTGTTGAAAATTGAAAGTTTGAAAGTTTTATGATTTTTAAGAATCGACTGATGTTTGGTCTTGTTAATACCGGGTCCGTATTTTGGTTCAGGAGTCCTGTACAAGTCCACTATTATATTTATGACTTTTCTGTCAAATTTGGTGAGAAACGAAGTTGGTTTGGCGTGATTCGGACGTTCAGTTGTGAAAATAGAAGTTTTAAAGTTTTCTTGAAAATTTCATTTGATTTGGTGTCCAATTAGTAGTTCTAGGTGTTATTTTGGTATTTTGTTCGCACGAGCGAGTTTGTATGAGGTTTTTGGACTTGTGTGCATAATTGGTTTGGAGCACCGAGGGCTTGGGCGAGTTTCGGATAGGCTACGGGTGTTTTGAAACTTAGAAAATCTGGTTGTTTTGTGCTTCAGTTGTTATCTAGTATCTTCTTCTTCGCGTTCGCGAAGGTACTCTCGCAAACGCAAAGAGTAAACTGGGGCAGGGTGATTTTCTTAATCGCGAACGAGGTAGGTAGGTCGCGAACGTGAAGCAACGGGAGTCATACACTTTGTGAACGCGACCAGCTTCTCGCGAACGCGGAGCTTTAGGGACCTGGTGGAGGGGTCGGTTATTCTTCTACGCGAACGCGACCATTGGCTCACGAACGCGATGGTCGGGGAGGAGCAGCCTTTGCGAACGCGAAGGAGGACTCGCGAACACAAAATCCACTCGGGCTGCTGATTATCGCGAATGCGGCAGGCCCTTCGCGAACGCGAAGAAGGCCTGGCGCCTATGACTTAAAACAGAACAGTAGCGGGATTTTCCCAAAATATCATAACCCTTCCATTAGAACTCGGCCTAGGAGCGATTGTAAAGAGAAAACTCAGCATCAATTTATAGGTTTGTACTCTTTAACTCACTTTCTTCCATTTCTAACATCACCATTAATTCCTAGCCCTAATCTTTGTTCTTTCATGGTAGAAAACTAGGGATTTAGGAAGAATTGGGGTTTTTTGCAAATTGGGGATTTAGACCTCAATTTGGGGTCGAATTCCAAAACTACTTACATAATCGGGCTCGGGGGTGAATGGGTAAATGAATTTTGGTCCGAACCTCGAGTTTTGACCAAGCGGGCCCGGGGTCGATTTTTGACTTTTTGGGGGAAAGTTTGGGAAATCTAAATTTATGCATTTTAATTGATTCCTTTAGCAATACTTGATATTATTAAGTCAATTGTGGTTAGATACGAGTGGGTTGGAGGCGGATTCTAGAGTAAAAGTTGTGATTGAGCATTGAGTGGCCTTTGGTGCGAGGTAAGTGTTGTGTCTAACCTTGACTTGAGGGAATTAAGAACCCTCGGATTATGTGTTATGTGAATTTTATGTGAGCGGTGTATATACGAGGTGACGAGTGCTTATTCACCGCCGAATTATCTGTTTCCCTATTTTTCCCGCTTTTCTTTAATTATCTCCTTCCCTGCCTTAATTGTCACATGCTCTAAATGTGTTTCCATGCCTAATTGCTACCTGTTAATCAATGTCTTCTCCATTTTATGATATTAGATCTTTTCATAGTTTCATAATCTCCTGCTATTTGCTCAAGTTGGTTTATTTGCACTTCCTAGTTGCAAATTTCTGGACTGGTCTCGCTGTGTAGTATTACTTATGTAGATCCTCATGTTGTACCAAGTTTCCTATTTGGTTCAGTTTGGTATTTATGGATTGTAAAGGCTTTCCATGATTTGAATTGTAAATTTTACTATGCACCTTGAGTATTTGGTATTGATATGGTGGGATCGGGTTGTACGCCGCAACAAGTGTAATAAGGGTGGATTGATGTGGTTTAATAAGGGTAAATCTATATTGTACGGTGGGATCGGGTTGCACGCCGCACCAGGTGTAATAAGGGTGGATTGTTTTGGTGGAATAAGGGTGAATTATGATACCGATATTGTGATATGATGGGATCGGATTGCGCGCCGCAACACACATATATATATAAACTCATTATTGTTAATGTTGTTACGAGGAAATAAGGGAGGATTATGTGATGTACGATGGGATCAGGTTGTGCGCTGCAACAACCTATGTGTTTATATTTCCCTGCGATGTGTTAGTTTTACGGTATTTTCTTTTGAACTTAAGGATGGGTAATTCTGAACGTCGTTGGCTAAATTTCTTGAAGTTGTAGCCATTATTTTCAATTTACTGATTTATTTTGCTCTGTATATCCCTTCGTATTTATTATATATATTGCGTACAGTTGTAGTGTGAGTGACCCACCTTAGCCTTGTCACTACTTCGTCGAGGTTAGGCTCGGCACTTACAGAGTACATGGGGTCGGATGTACTCATACTTCACTCTGCACTTCTTGTGCAGATTTTGGCATTGGTCCCAGTTGATCGAGAGGCGTAGCAGCTCGGACTGGTTCATTGGAGACTCAAGGTGGATCTGTTGGCGTTCGCAGACCTTGAAGTCCCCATCTATCTTCCCCTATTTTTACTATTTCTTTCGTTCAACAGTTGTATTTCTTTTAGACTTTACTTGTAGTAAATCCTAGAAGTTCATAAATTGTGACTCCAGATTCGGGCTGTAGTAAATATTATAGCATTTATATTATTCCGCACTCGTTTCATTATGTTTCAACTTATTTGACTTTATGTACTGAATTGAATGAAAATTGGCTTAATGATTCTCTAACGTTGGCTTGCCTAGCAAGTGAAATGTTAGGCGCCATCACAGTCTCGAAGGTGGGAATTCCAGGTCGTGACAAGTTGCTATCAAAGCACTAGGTTGCCTAGGTCTCACAATTCACGAGCAGGCTTAGTAGAGTCTGGAGGATCGGTACGGAGATGTCTGTGCTTATCTTCTAAAGGCTATGAAGTTTTGGAACCATTTCACTTCTATTCTTCTATGTCGTGCGATTTTATTCTATCATTGCTGATTGAACTCTTCTATTCTTGTCCTTCCACAGATGGCAAGAACACATGCTACGTCTTCAGCTGGACAACAGTCGGAGCCCCCAGTGGTAGCTCCTAAGAGGGGCAGAGGTCGAGGACGCGCCAGAGGCCGAGGCAGGGGCAACGCTCAGCCCAGAGCTCGAGCAGCAGCACCAGCAGTTGAGCCCCAGGTGGAGTTTGAGGAGGAGGTTCCAGCCCAGACTGTGCCTGCTGGACCAGCTCAGGTTCCAGAGGGGTTCATTGCCACCCCAGTGCTTCAGGATGCTTTGGTCCATTTGGTGGGCCTTATGGAGAGTGTGACCCATGCCGGTACCTTTCATATGGCACCGACCGTCTCTTAGGCAGAGGGAGGAGCACAGACTCCTGCTACTCATGCTACAGAGCAGATGGCTCCCCAGTATCAGACTCTAGTACCCCCGCCAGTTGGGATTGTTCAGCCAGTTGTTGCGGCACAAGCCGATGATGGATCTGCCATGTCTTTTGAGGCTTTATGGAGATTATACAGGTTTACTAAGCTTTTTCTAGTTCACTTTAGTGGTGCATCTTTAGAGGATCCCCAGGAGTATCTTGACAGTTGTCATGAGGTGCTACGGAACATGGGTATAGTGGGGACCAACGGGGTCGATTTTGCTGCATTTCAGATGACAGGTTCCGGCAAGAAATGATGGAGAGATTATTTGTTGACCAGACCAGTTGGGTTTCCTGCTCTTACTTGGGACCAGTTCTCTCAGCTCTTCCTAGAGAAGTGTCTTGACTAAATTTTCCCTCCGTTGGGTATCGTGATGGCACCTAGTCTAGGGACTAGGTAAGCCTAACATTTACTGAATAACAACAATAATTAAATAACATCTAACAATTTTTTAAATGGAAATCTCTATAAAATTTACCATTCCCAAAATTGGTAGTACAAGTCATAAGCTCTACAAAGTTTACAACAATTTACTAAATACAACTGTTTGAAATAAAGTAAACAGTGTGAGTACAAATTAGAAGGTGACTCTGAAGCCTGAGAACGCAGCAACAGGTTTATCTTGAGTCTCCACAGCAACTGTCCGCACCACTAGCTAATAATCAACTGACTTCGAAATACCTGGATCTGCACAAAAATGTGCAGAAGTGTAGTATGAGTACACCACGGCAGTACCCAACAAGTATCAAGACAAACCTCAGTGGAGTAGTGATGCGGAACAGTCACAACACCTACTGGACTAAATAACCTGAACAAGTGTCGGTATAGGAGTAACAGAGTATGAAATCTACATAAAGACTACGCGAAGCGGCAAATAATACGGTAATTGCAATAAGGAAGGAAAACAACAACTATCAGCGGAATACCATAATAATGACATAGAAGAATGAACAGAACACAGCCTAAGTCCGATAATCACAGATAAAGAAAGGACAAGTAACAACTCAATAATACGATAGCTTTCACACCTGGTTTTAGTCAATAAATTCTATGAGGTACCGAACCTCATACTATTCATAACTCACGGATTCCAATATCTGAACCCTAACACTTGGCATCATGTGCCCTCGTTACACTTCATAACCGATACGAGTGCTCAACTACGTGTATGATTATGCAAGTGTCCTAACATAGTTCATGCTAGCTAGTAAGTACAGGAAAAGAAATGGACAACATGTAGAATGTTATCACACAACTTTCCACAAGATAAAGCTCACACAGGTAAGTGTATCACTACACAAACAATAACAACGAGAATGCCCCCAGGCCATCACAAGTCATCACAAATCAATCCTTGACATAGTCCACCTTGTCTTGCCACATGTGCAATAGAAAAATAAATGCCCGCTTTGTGTCGCCACACGTGCATAATAATATTCCCACTTTGTCTCACCACATGCGCAACCCACATATATATATCCTGCCTTATCACGTCGCATGTGCAAATATCAATAGTAACAATAGCATGACAGAAACCTCATGCAACCCCATAACAACAACCGCACGACAAAAACCTCGTGCATCATAATAACAACAACCGCACGGCAGAAACCTCGTGCATCGCCATAATAAGTACAACAACAACAATGCCAATAATACAAGAGTACAATAAATAAGTCAACTCAGAAATTTCAGAACTCAAAGAAACGGAGGAACTAATCCACAAGGAGTAGCCATAATAGAGAATGCTAGTCATAATAAGAACAGCTCAACAAGAAAGGAAAAATTATGTAACAACGGTCCACGATGTACAGTCCAGCAACGAGGGAGCTAACACAAGGTGAATAATTCCAAATAAGGACAAGTCAACTAAAGTATATGATATCTAACTCCTTTTAAGGTTGGGCAATATAAGAAAAAGATACGACGACTTCTATTAAGGATAAGTAGTATAAGGATAATCATTGCCTCAATTAAGGATGAACAATTATAGAAGAGATAATTATAACTTCGAATAAAGATAAGTAGTTAGGGAAAAGACAACATGGCAATAGAAGAGATTAACAATTTCAGTTAAGGCACATATGAATCAAATGAACAACAAGAGTGGATCATAAAGCAATTAATTCCAATTAAAGCAGGTAAAAGTGAAACTGGAAATTGAGAAGCATAATCATAACGAGGATAACTGTATATTCAATGAATACAAGGACCTAAGAATCCCTAAAAGGCTAATTTTTCACAAATAAGTCCGGGCACGTACTCATCACCTCGCGTACATGGACTACGATTAACATAGAAGACTCAAATCCTAAAGGGTAGTTCCCCCAACATAAAGTTAGGCAAGATACTTACCTCAAAGAAGACAAACCGATACTCTAAAATGAACTTCTCGGGTGAAATGACCTCCGGGCGGCTCAAATCTAACCAAAATAACTTCAAAGCACAAATAAAACTCATAAGAAACTATTCCGGATCATAAAGCCTCAATCTTTATCAAAATCTAAAAATCAACCCAAACGTTCACCCCCGGACCCGTACCTCGGAACCTGACAAATTTTATAAAATCCGAACACCCATTCTGATACGAGTTCAACCATACTAAAATTATCAATTTTTGATGCCATTTCGTCCCTCAAATCAGGATTTTTCATTTTGGAATTTTTTTCTTCGAAAACCTCAATTTTTCTCAACTTAAAACACAAATTAAATGATACAAACAAGGATAAAATCGTGGAATATAATAAATTCTAGGCGAAGAACACTTACCCAATCAATTTGCTTGAAAAACCTACAAGGAAGCTCCCAAAACCGAGCTCTCAAAGCCCCAAAGTGAAATGAGATCAAACCCTCGAAATTTTCCCTTTTCTACCCTGTGGTCTCGCACCTGCGAACTTTCAGTCGCACCTGCGACGCCGCACCTGCAGAAATTCCAGCGTAGGGGCGGAAATAACTTAAGTCCTCAAGTTTGCTTCTGCAAGCACAAGGCCGCACCTGAGAGTGCGCGCCTGCGGATTCTAGTCCACATCTCGACCCCCACCCATACCGCTCCTGCGACCATCACTCCGCATCTGCGGATGCGCAGATGCCCTTCTCGCACCTGCACTCACAGACCTTCTTGACCAAAAGCACACTTTTACCCTTCACTCCGCACGTGCAATCCCGCAGCTGCGGTCTCCCCACCGCAGGTGCGAAACACCAGAAACCAGCAAAGCTTCAGCAATTGCATAAGTCTAATATTTCCTCCGCTAAGCACCCGAACACACCCGAGGCCCCGGGGACCTCAACCAAATATACCATCCAGTCCTAAAACACCATACAAACTTAGTCGAGCCCTCGAATCACACCAAATAACGCTAAAGCACAATTCACCCTCTGATTCAAACTTGATGAACTTGAAACTTCTAATTTCTACAACTAATATCGAAACCTACAAAACCACATCCGATTGACCCCAAATTTTGCACACAAGTCATATTCAATCTTACGGACCTACTCCAACTTTTGGAATTGAAATCTGACCCCGATATCAAAAAGTCCACTTACAATCAAAATCTCCGAAAATTCGACTTTCGCTATTTCAAGCCTTAGTCAGCTACATACCTCAATTTCACCATCCGGACATGCTCTTAAGTCCAAAAACACCTAACGGAGCTAAAGAAATCTCCGGAACTCCATTCCAGAGTCGTCTTCACACAGTTTCAACTACAGTCAAAATCATAAGACTTAAGCTTCCGTTTTAGGGACTAAGTGTCCCAAATCACTCCGAATCATCTGGTAACTGAATTCAATAATGCACACAAGTCAATACACATAATATGAAGCTGTTCAGAGCCTTATGCAGTCGAACGGGACCTAAATTCTCAAAATGACAGGCCGGGTCGTTACAAGAAGTTCCTCCTTATCACATTGAGAGAGAAGTATCGTTATCAGTTCGAGCTTCTCCAGCAGTGCAGTATGACTATTACTCGGTATGAGACCCGTTTTATGGATTTAGCCCGCCATGCTCTTCTTCTACTTCCTACCGAGAGATATAGAGGGTGAGGAGGTTTATTGAGGGACTTGCTCAGCCTATCAGGTTGCAGATGGCTAAGGAGACTGGGAGTGAGATTGCTTTTCAGGCGGCTACCATTGTTGCCAGGCGAGTCGAAATGGTTCTTGCACAGGGAGGTCAGGGGTCTGACAAGAGACCTCGTCAATCCAGTGGGTTTAGCGGTGCCTCATCTAGGGGCAGGGGTACTTTTGGTAGAGGCCATCCTCCTAGGCCATTTCATTCAGCACTTCAGGCATCCCACAGCGCTTCAGGGAGTCATGGTCCTTATGTGCCTCATTCTGGACAGCCAGCCTACAGTGCACCACCAACTCCTATCAGTGTACCTCCTATTCAGAGTTGTTACCGTGGTTATCTAGCCCGTTCAGGTCAGTCTCAGTTTTCGCAGCCATAGCACTAGGATGGATGTTTCGAGTATGGTGATTATGGGCATATCAGGAGGACCTGTCCGAGATTATTGGGTGTCACACCACATCATCATGGTTCTCTGCCATGGTCCTGGCACCAGTTGCTGCACCGCTTGCACAGCCAGCCAGAGGCAGGGGTCATGCAGCCAGAGGTAAAGACCGTTAGAGGTGGAGGTCAGCCAGCTAGAGGTCATCCCAAGGATGTGATTCATAGTGGTGGGGCGCAGCCCCGATGTTATGCTTTTCCAGCCAGACCTGAGGCTGAGTCATATGACAATGTTATCATAGGTACTGTTTCAGTTTGCAGTATAGATGCTTCAGTTCTGTTTGACCCGAGTTCTACTTATTCCTACGTGTCATACTATTTTACTTCATATTTGGTTGTACCTCGTGATGATTTGAGTGCTCCTGTTTATATGTCCATACCTGTGGGAGATGCTATTGTTGTAGATCGTGTTTATCATTCATGTGTGGTTACTATTGGGAGTCTTGAGAGTAGCGTAGATCTTCTACTTCTCGATATGGTTGATTTTGTTGTCATTTTGGGTATGGATTAGCTGTCACCTTATCATGCTATATTGGATTGTCACACCAAGATGGTGACCTTAGCCTTGTCGGGATTGCCTCGATTAGAGTGGAGAGGGACTTCTGGCCATTCTACTAGCAGGGTTATCTCTTATGTGAAGGCTCGGCATATGGTCGAGAAGGGGTGTCTAGCTTATTTAGCTTATGTCCGTGATTCTAGTGCGGAGGTTCCTTCCATGGATTTAGTACCAGTTGTTCGTGAGTTTCTAGAGGTGTTTCCTGCAGACCTGCCGGGGATGTCACCCGTCAGGATATTGATTTTTGTATTGATTTGGCTTCAGGCACTCAGCCCATTTCTATTCCACCATATCGTATGGCCCCGTCAGAGTTGAAAGAATTGAAGGAGCAGTTGCAGGATTTACCTGACAAGGGCTTCATTAGACCCAGTGTCTCGCCCTGGGGGCTGTGTTATTTGTAAAGAAGAAGGATGGATCGATGAGGATATGCATAGATTATCGGCAGTTGAACAAAGTCACCATCAAGAACAAGTATCCATTGCCGAGGATTAATGACTTATTTGATCAGCTTCAGGGTGCCAAGGTGTTTGCAAAGATTGATTTGAGTTCTGGATACCATCAGTCGAGGATTAGGGCATCTGATGTCCCTAAGACAGATTTTCGGACTCGGTACGGGCATTATGAGTTTTTGGTGATGTCTTTTAGGTTGACAAATGCCCCAGCAACATTTATAGATTTGATATTTGGACTTCTTTGTGATTGTGTTTATTGCTGATATCTTGATCTACTCCTGCAGTAAAGAGGAGCACGAGCAGCATCTTCGGATTGTACTTCAGACCCTAAGGGACAGCTAGTTATATGCTAAATTTTCAAAGTGTGAGTTTTGGCTGGATTTAGTCGCTTTCTTGGGGCACGCTGTATCAGCATAGGGCATTCATGTAGATCCTAAGAAGATTGAGGTAGTTCAGAACTGGCCTAGACCCACTTCAGTCATGAAGATCAGGAGTTTCTTGGGTTTGGCGGGCTATTACCGTCGATCTGTGGAGGGGTTTTCATCTATAGTAGCCCCGTTGACCAGGTTGACCCAGAAGGGTGCCCCGTTCAGATGGTCAGACGGGTGTGAGGTGGGCTTTCAGAAGCTCAAGACTGCTTTGACTACAACGCCGATGTTGGTGTTCCCCACAGGTTCAGGATCTTATACTATATATTGTGATGCATCCCGTGTTGGGCTCGGTGCAGTATTAATGCAGGATGGTAGGGTGATTGCATATGCATCACAACAATTGAAGGTTCATGAGAAGAATTACCCTGTCCAAGACTTAGAGTTGGCAGCCATTGTTCATGCGCTGAAGATTTGGAGGCACTATCTTTACGACATGTCGCGTGAGGTCTACACGGATCATCGGAGCCTTCAGTATTTGTTCAAGAAAAAGGATATCAATTTGAGGCAGAGGAGGTGGTTGGGGCTATTGAAAGACTATGATATCACCATCTTATATCATCCCGGGAAGGCCAATGTGGTGGCCGACGCCTTGAGTAGAAAGGCAGCGAGTATGGGCAGCCTTGCATTCATTCCAGACGGTGAGAGACCGCTTGCATCAGATGTTCAGACTTTGGACAATCAGTTTGTGAGGTTGGATATTTCAGAGCCCGACCGTGTTCTAGCTTGCGCAGTCGCTCGGTCTTCCTTGTTCGAGCGCATCAGAGATCGATAGTATGACGACCCTCATTTGTTAGTCCTTAGGGACACAGTGCGGCACTGTAGTGTTAAGAAGGTTACTGTTAGAGATGATGGAGTTTTGAGGATGCAGGGTCGTGTTTGTGTGCCTAATGTGGATAGACTTCGTGATTTGATTCTTGAGGAGGCCCACAGTTCCCAGTATTCTATTCATCCGGGCGCCGCCAAGATGTATCAGGACTTGTGGAAACATTATTGGTGGAGGAGGACGAAGAAGGATATAGTTGCTTATGTAGCTCGGTGTCTAAATTGTCAGCAAGTAAAGTATGAGCATCAGAGACCTGGTGGTTTGCTTCAGAAGATATAGATTCCTAAGTAGAAATGGGAGCGTATCACTATGGATTTCATTGTTGGACTCCCACGGACTCAGAGGAAGTTCGATACAGTTTGGATCATTGTGGACAGGCTGACCAAGTCAGCTCATTTCATTCCTGTGGCAGTTACCTATTCTTCAGAGCGGTTAGCTGAGATCTACATCCGCGAAATCATCCGTCTTTATGGTGTGCCCGTGTCTATCATTTCTGATCGAGGTACGCAGTTCACCTCGCACTTCTAGAGGGAAGTAGAGCGTGAGTTGGGCATGCAGGTTGAGTTGAGCACAACGCTTATTCCCAGACGGAAGTCTGAGCGCACTATTCAGATATTGGAGGATATACTCCACGTATGTGTTATTGACTTCGGAGGATCGTGGGATCAGTAATTGCCCCTTACAGAGTTTGCCTACAACAACAGCTACCAGTCGAGCATTCAGATGGCTTCCTATGAAGCATTATACAGTAGGCGGTTCCGGTCGCCAGTTGGGTGGTTCGAGCCGGGGGAGGCTTGGTTGTTAGGTACAGATTTGGTACAGGATGCCTTGGATAAGGTTAGGATTATTCAGGACCGACTTCACACAGCTCAGTCCAGGCAGAAGAGTTATGCCGACCCTAGAGTTCGTGATGTTGCATTCATGGTCGGAGAGAGAGTGTTACTCCGGGTATCACCCATGAAGGGTGTGATGAGGTTCAGAAGGAAATGCAAGGTGAGCCCTAGGTACATCGGACCCTTTGAGATTCTGGAGAGAGTGGGCGAGTTGGCTTACAGGCTCGCATTGCCACCTAGTTTAGCAGCTTTTCATCTGGTATTCCATGTGTCCATGCTTCGGAGGTATCATGGTGATCCGTTCCATGAGTTAGATTTCAGCTTTGTCCAGTTAGACAAGGATCTGACTTACAAGGAGAAGCCGGTGGCTATTCTAGCCCCGCAGGTTCGACAGTTGAGGTCTAAGAGTTATCCTTCAGTTCGAGTGCAGTGGAGAGGTCAGTCCGTCGAGGCACCTACTTGGGAGTCTAAGTCAGACATGCAGAGTAGATATCTACACCTTTTCACCATCCCAGGTACTTTTCTATGTCCGTTCGAGGACGAACGGTTATTTTAGAAGTGGAGAATGTGATGACCTGATAGGTCGTCTTAGGTTTCAGAACCTAATTATGTGTTTCGAGGCCTCAAATACCTCATTTTAGTCTTCCTCAATTTGTGTGCGCAGTTTGGGTGTTCTTCCGGAAGGCTTATATGTTAAAAACTGATAAAAATAAGTAGTTTGCCTTAAAAACTCATTTGAGTTGACTTGGGTCAACATTTTGAGTAAACGGAGCCGAATCCATATTTTGACAATCCCGTTGGGTATGCATCGTAATTTGGGACCTAGGCGTATGCCCCGAATCAAATTCAGAGGTCCCTAGCTCGAGTTATTGATTTTTATTGAAAATTGAAAGTTTGAAAGTTTAATGATTTTTAAGAATCGACTGATGTTTGGTCTTGTTGATAGCGGGTTCATATTTGGTTTCGGACCCCGGTACAGATCGACTATTATATTTATAACTTGTCTCTCAAATTTGGTGAGAAACAGAGTTGGTTTGGCGTGATTCGGACGTTCAGTTGTGAAAATAGAAGTTTTAAAGTTTTCTTAAAAATTTCATTTGATTTGGTTTCCGATTCGTAATTCTAGGCATTATTTTATTGTTTTATTCGCGCGAACGAGTTCGTATGAGGTTTTTGGACTTGTGTGCACAATTGGTTTGGAGCACCGAGGGATGGGGTGAGTTTCGGATAGGCTACGGGTGTTTTGAAACTTAGAAAATCTAGTTTTTTTGTGCTTCAGCTGTTATCTGGTGTCTTCTTCTTCGTATTCGCGAAGGTACTCTTGCGAACGCGAAGAGTAAACTGGGGCAGGGTGATTTTCTTAATCACGAATGCGGTAGCTGGGTCGCAAACGCGAAGCAACGGGGGCCTTACCCTTCGCGAACGCAACCAGCTTCTCTCGAATGCGAAGCATTAGGGACCTGGGGGAGGGGTCAGTTATTCTTCTATGCGAACGCGAAGGTCGAGGGGGAGCAGCCTTCGCGAACGCGAAGGAGGACTCGCGAACGCGAAAGCCACTCAGGCTGCAGCTCATCACGAACGCGGCAGGCCCTTCGCGAACGCAAAGAAGGCTTGACGCATGTGACTTAAAATAGAACAGTAGCGGGATTTTCCCAAAATTTCATAACCCTTCCATTAGAACTCGTCCTAGGAGCAATTTTGAAGATAAAACTCAACATCAATTCATAAATTTGTACTCTTTAACTCGTTTTCTTCTATTTCTAACATCACCCATTAATTCCTAGCCCTAATTTTTGTTCTTTCATGGTAGAAAACTAGGGATTTAAGAAGAATTGGGGTTCTTGCAAATTGGGGATTTAGACCTCAATTTGGGGTCGGATTCCGAAACTAGTTACATAATCAGGCTGGGGGTGAATGTGTAAATGGATTTTGGTTCCGACCTCGGGTTTTGACCCAGCGGTTCCGGGGTTGATTTTTGACTTTTTGGGGGAAAGTTTGGGAAATCTAAATTTATGCATTTTAATTGATTCCTTTAGAAATATTTGATATTATTGAGTCAATTGTGGTTAGATACGAGTGGGTTGGAGGCGGATTCTAGAGGAAAAGCTGTGATTGAGCATTGAGTGGCCTTTGGAGCGAGGTAAGTGTTGTGTCTAACCTTGACTTGAGGGAATTAGGAACCCTCGGATTATGTGTTATGTGAATTTTATGTGAGCGGTGTATATGCGAGGTGACGAGTGCTTATGCGCCACCGAATTATCTGTTTCCCTGTTTTTCCCGCTTTTCTTTAATTATCTCCTTCCTTGCCTTAATTGTCATATGCTCTAAATGTGTTTCCATGCCTAATTGCTACCTGTTAATCAATGTCTTCTCCAGTTTATGATATTAGATCTTTTCATAGTTTCATAATCTCCTGCTATTTGCTCAAGTTGGTTTATTTGCACTTCCTAGTTGCAAATTTCTGGACTGGTCTCCGATCCTCATGTTGTACCAAGTTTCCTATTTGGTTCAGTTTGGTATTTATGGATTGTAAAGGCTTTCCATGATTTGAATTATAAATTTTACTGTGCACCTTGAGTATTTGGTATTGATATGGTGGGATCGGGTTGTACGCCGCAACAAGTGTAATAAGGGTGGATTGATGTGGTTTAATAAGGATAAATCTATATTGTACGGTGGGATCGGGTTGCACGCCGTAACAGGTGTAATAAGGGTGGATTGTTTTGGTGGAATAAGGGTGAATTATGATACCGATATTGTGATATGATGGGATCGGGTTGCGCGCCGCAACACACATATATATATAAACTCATTGTTGTTAATGTTGTTACGAGGAAATAAGGAAGGATTATGTGATGTACGATGGGATCGGGTTGCGCGCTGCAACAACCTATGTATTTATATTTCCCTGAGTTGTGTTAGTTTTACGGTACTTTCTTTTGAACTTAAGGATGGGTAATTCTGAACGTCGCTGGCTTATTTCCTGAAGTTGTAGCCAGTATTTTCAATTTACTGCTTTATTTCGCTTTGTATATCCCTTTTTCTGTCTTTATTATATATATTGCATACAGGTTATAGTGTGAGTGACCCGCCTTAGCCTCGTCATTACTTCGTTGAAGTTAGGCTCGGGACTTACAGAGTACATAGGCTCGGTTATACTCATACTACATTCTGCACTTCTTGTGCAGATTTTGGCATTGGTCCCAGCTAATCGAGAGGCGTAGCAGCTCGAACTGGTTCATTAGAGACTAAAGGTAGATCTGTTGGCGTTCGCAGACCTTGAAGTCCTCATCTGTACTCCTCTGTTTTTACTGTTTCTTTCGTTCAAACAGTTGTATTTCTTTCAGACTTTACTTGTAGTAAATCTTAGAAGTTCGTAAATTGTTACTCCAGATCCGGGTTGTAGTAAATATTATAGCATTTACATTATTCCGCACTCGTTTCATTACGTTTCAACTTATTTGACTTTATGTACTGAATTGAATGAAAATTGGCTTAATGATTCTCTAACGTTGGCTTGCCTAGCAAGTGAAATGTTAGGCGCTATCACGGTCCCAAATGTGGGAATTTCGGGTCGTGACACTTACCCCAGAATTTCTTTTCTTTCTTCTTTATACACTGCTTCAGATCACATCCACTAGTAAAAATAAGAAACCTTTATTTATTCATTTTATTCTTTTTTTTCTTTTCTTTTTGTATTTTTGCCTTGCAGCTAGTGGAGTTTTAATAAAATACAAGTGCACATTCCTTCATTCTATTGGTTCCACTCAAAAGTTACCCCAAGTTTCCTCATTACTTCTTTCTAGCACTCTCTTTATAATTCAAGTGCTTTAAGAGATATAAGGATCAAAATTATTCAATTAAGAAAGGGGATAAGCTTGTAATGTGGGTGCCAAAAAGAAAGGCTTATAGGATCAAAAGGGTAAACGAGGGATGATTTTATTTGTGATAAGCAACAAAACCCGTAAAGATTAAAGAAAGCCTAACATCACTTTTCAAACCGAACAACACCTAGGATTTCACTTCAGTTCACATTCCGGACAAATTCTAGACTCAAATGCAATAACATGGACTATACAAGGAACTCACTTCACATATGGCACATGCCTCACTAAGGACGGTCCCATTCTGACTCTCAATCAAACAAGTATTCACAAAGCCAAGAGATATATTAAGCATAAAGCATAAAGTGAACACAAGTCAAGCAACCGAGACATAGGAATTATAGCACATGCTATTCATTTTTACCAAGGCATCATCATATATTTAAAGCTAAGATAAGATGAAACACATGCCAGAACCTAAGTATGAAACCATCAAACAAGTCAAAAGGTGCAAATCATATCAATGCTTCTCTTTTATTTCCTACATACTACTCTAAAAGTGAAAAAATAAAAAAATTAAATCTACTATCCGATTCAAGTTATATCCCATGAAAAATAACCGAGGCATGAAGAAGAACCACGGGGGATTATTACTACCTAAGGGAAATAAAAATACATATTTTTATACTTTTCTATTTTCTAATTTTGTTTTTTGTACTTTGTTTAAACTTAAATCCCTCAAGAAAACTGTCTAGAGATCCATCATCGGGAAAAGTCCAATTATTTTTCTACAAAAAATCATCAATTAAACAAACACAACTAAAATAGCATAGAAAGTCACCTAGACAATCTCCTCACCCCACACTTAAAATTTTATATTGTCCCCAATGCACAACATAAATAATAAAAGAGTAAAAGAAACTCTTTGGTAGGCCAAAGGCCGAAGCACTAACAGCTCATGGAGTACTCAGACTTCTTCCGATATTTTTCTTTGTACGGGAATCCCACACTTAGTTCTAACCATCTTCTTGCTTTTGTCTCCTTCTAATGGATTTGCATTCCATGCTCCTATAAAATAAAAATGACACTACAGAAATAGTACAGTAAAAAAAATAATTAAAAAATTAAAAATAAAAGAAAGAAGTAAAGTTGGGTTGCCTCCCAACAAGCGCCTGATTTAACGTCACGGCACGACGTGAACCACTTTCTGCCTCCACCTCGAGCTTATGAATTGAACCCCAAGTTTTGATTCAAGCTTATGATTATGCTCCTGGGGCGTTATAAATTATTATGAGCCAAAAATTAAGTAAACTCTCATGCACCTTTTGGCTCTGGACCGAGGGGTGTCACCTTGCCTAGACGGTCTTAAAAATTTCAAAATATAAGGCTCATCTACCTCTTCCCTTGACTCCTTTTTATGCTCATAAGGATCAATTCTCACTTCACCATCCGAACATAATGTAGAGAAGTATTTGGAATGAGGTCCGACACGCTCAAATACCTGAACTTCAAGATTTTCAGCCTCCCCGGCACATTGAGATCATCAAATTCTAGCTGGTTAGAGTGTTGGTGTTCTATTCTAGACCGCTCAATTGGCACCTCAATTTCTGTCTCTAGTGGACACTGCCCCTCGCTACTATCCATACTATTAACTTGTTGAGCATTAAAAGCTTCAACTATTTGACTCATTTGAGCCTCCAAGTTGCGAATAGTTGTCTCTTGCCTTTGTATCTGCAGTTGTGTCTTATTATTATTTCCCACAAGGTACCTTAGCATATCCTTGATCTCTTTCAGGTCATCATCCCCGGGTCTTTTGTTCCTATTCACTTCACAAGAAAAAGTAGAACCATCATAGTAACGGGTTGGGGGAGGATAAGAAATATAAGTACAACCATGAAAGTGACCATTTTGACAACCACACACATCACACACATTTCACAAATAAGATTGAGTTGGTGCACATAACTCACTCTCGGGAACGTTTTGAAAATTTTGCCACGGTGTCATGTTTCTCAAATCAACAAGTAAAATAAAATTAAATTAAAAAAAATAAAACAAAACAAAATAAAAGTTCAAACTTGAACCTAGAAATATATACAGCTACAACTACACTATTAGTTTCCCGGCAACGGCGCTAAAATTTGATCACGCTCAACTCTAGTCCTAAAAAGAATAAGCGGTCGCTACAATATAACCCGGTCTAAAAGTCCAGAATCGAATCCCACAGAGAACTAAGGTTTAGCTACAACTGTTTACTATCACTAGGAAGACAAGTTCGAACAATTCCTAAGTTATAAATATTAAGATTCTTATGTCTAACTAATTAACTAACAAATTAAAGAAGTAAATTAAAAACAGGGGATACTAAGGGTTGGAGATAAGATTAAGGAGATCTAGAGTTATGATTTTTCCAATTGTCGGAATCTTTCCCGCCATGTCTTCTATAATTTTGCCGAATTATTCTCTACCGATCGTGAGTACTTCGGGTGTTGTAGTTCTCTCTCGAGCAACTACCACAATTTACTAGACATATTCTCTCGAGCCACACTAGCTGGCACTAATTCACCGCTCACTACGATCACATCAAAGCTTCATTATTTCTAATCCCACTTTTAAACCTGTCGTATTAATCGCTCATATACCTTGGGAGTGACGTTGTTTGACAAAAACTTAAATATGTACTCTTTCTCAAGCAATACATAATAATTAGGCACAGTCAATTGATGGACATTCAATCAATAACAATATACACGTAGTTGAACAAGTAGGGATATTCAAAGGCAAAATTATATTAAAATATAACAAAAATTCATCGTCCAATAGGTTACATCAAACCCTAGATGAGAAAGTTTATCTACACATAAGCATACTAACAATCATGATAATAATTGAAAGCATTAAAATACAGATTAAGGAAGAACGGAAGAGAAATCTCTTGTGATTCATTGCTTCCAAGTGTTCTCATAGTCTTTGCCTCTCCAATAATGTTTCTCCCTTCAAACACTAACTTTAAGAGGTATTTATATGATAGGGGCCGAAGTCTACATATTTAAAACTAGTGAGAAATTAAAATTTGCTCGTATAGCATTGTCGGCGCGAGGCGCTGTCTGGGGCACTAATATTTCTGTGCGAGGCACTGTCTATGACGCCAATGTTTCTAAGCGAGGCACTTTCTCGGGCACCAATGACAGTGCCCTCGATAATGCCTTGCACTGTCAATAGCCATGACTTTTTATTGCCTTGCACGTCTTCTTTTATTGCTCCATTTTGTAGCTCTGAAGTAGCATTTAGTGCAACCTTTCTCCAATTCATGTCCAAGCATTCCTACACGTGAAATAAACTCTATTAAGCTCAATTGTCGTACAAATTAGCATCCAAACAACAAGTAAGTAGGGTAAATAACGCCAAAATATATGGAATTATAACACGACATCACAAATGCGATCCAAGTGCGAAGCTTCTCTACGTAGTACAGTATCGTAAATGCGACTCCAGGATCGCAAAAGCGATCCCAGACCAGGTCGCAAAAGCAAACATTTGCTCGCAAATACGAACCCCAGCCCCCAATTCCCACTTTCTTATTTGCGAGTCTGACATCGCAAATGCGCAATTGTGATCAGGTTCTCATAAATATGAGACTTGCAACTTGACACCAGTAACAACTGTGCATCAGTTGTTCCAAATCAATCTACAATGCATCTGAAACTCATCCGAGCCCCTTGGGCTCCAAACCAAACATGCACACAAGTGTAATAACATCATTGAAACTCGCTCACTATCTCAAATCACCAAAATAACAAGAATCGATAATCAAAACTCAAGATTTCAACTTAAAAACTCATTTTTCACAATCTTTCACATAATGCGTCGAAACGCGCTCAGGTTACCCAGGACTCCAACCAAATATGCGTACAAGTCCAAAACAAATATACGAACGTGTCAGGATCGTCAAAACACTCATCCAAGGTCGTTTATCAAAAACGTTGTTCGTGGTTAATTCGAGCCTTATTTTATGTCAAAAATCACTTTTGCCTCAAATTTTTACGTAAAAACGTTCCGCAAAATGACATGGACCACGCACGCAAATCAATCTTTATTTTAACTCGAACCTCTTTTATTATTCTCACTTAATGTTTATTACTCGCATTGGGAGTTCACTAATCTGTATTTGAACTCGAACCTCTTTTATTATTCTCTTCTCCTTTTCGATGCTCGAACCTCTTTATATTTCAATATATTAATAAATAATTAAGCATGCATGATACCCATACCCCAGGAAATACTAATTTATACTTATAATATATTTATACTTAGTGCAAAAATCAAAATTCGGTTTAAAAAGTGGATTCCATTCTCCCTCGTTATTAACGGCATTACCTGGGACTGTAACGCCCGTCACTCTAAAGCATATATACCAGAAATTATATTCATAGAGAAGAAGGATAAGGGAGCTGTAATGGCAACACGAAATGCTTCATCCAAATATGACTTTGTTAAGGTCGTCCATCAGTTGCTCTGCTTGCTACTTATTCTGCAAAGTTAATTAATTTTGAAGTTTCTTTTTCTCTATTGACCTTTTTTCAGGTGAAGGTCTGGCTAGGTGATAATGACGATCATTACTATGTTCTCTCCAGATTTTTGCTCAGTCGAATGTTAATGGTCACTAAGGTCTACCGTTGTCCTTTAATTTTAATTTTTTTTCATTTTAGTTATCTTTTGCGTTCTGCATTTCTTACTTTTCTACGTTGATATATCGTTAGTTTATTGTAACATGTTTTGCAATATTCTTTCTAATGAAAGTAATCATCCGGAGAGTACGTTTTTCCGAGATGATATCTTGAACTTTTACCCTTCAGCGGGGAATGATACCCAATATCTGGGATAATTTTCCTGGAGACAGGCGTGTTTCTACGGGTGTTAGTGTAATTGGTTTGTCTGGAAATATACATGCACGCCTATATTTTTCCACCACGTCGTGTCATTACTTGTCGACCCGCTTCTATATTTCCTTTCTCCTAGCTATGGTTATGAAAGAAATAAGAGAGAAGAGGGTATCAACAACAACTGGTTATGTTACAGAAAAACTCACGGTGTTTATATCTATCTATTATGTGCCTTATCTAGCATTAGGTTGCTCTCAACAATAAATGTCCTAACTCTACCATATATTTGTTTAAGTTCTTTGGAACAATCACAATCACTTTAACTTTCTTTGCTTATAGATCCACCTCCAGAATCAGTGCTTATCATTTTTCAATTATTCATATCATTTCATTTTATCAAGTTAATGTTAGCTAGATTAGTCAACATTTATCTCTTTCCTTGCAACAACAATATCTTATTTGTAACAAGTGGCCCGTAAACTACCAATTTGTTGTGTATTATCAACAATCTCTACATAACACGGCAAGATGATATCTCGAATACTTATATATCCCCTGACTAAGATAGACGCGTCAAGATTCTATATATGTTACGTCTCAATACAATTTCTTTCAAATTAAATAAAATTTCACGTACTGATTCTTGGATGTTCCTTATGGTAGAATAATAACATGGGATGACTTTCTCGTATTTTGCATGTGTGATACATGGTCTTTCTATTTCTTAAAGTAAAGCTCCTCGGATAGTAATGCCTATTATGTGGCTTGGCCTTTCATAAGTGGAGATAGAATAAGGCATTTAATCCTTGTTTAGCTCCATTAGTTTTCAGATCTTATCTTTGGCGCATGGTAGAACAGAACGGTAGCTCTCAAGGCTCGTAGCCTAGAGGTGACGAGTTCACATCCTATATTCCTCTTGTTTTGCCAAACTATCCTGGGGTTAACTTTTTTAACTAGTAGTAATAGATATTAATTCCTAATTTATATTTATATTTATATATTTGTGTAGTAATATGTAGATAAATGAAGACAAATTTTGTCTCTCGACATTCACAAGGTAGGGGTAAGGTTGCGTATATATTACCCTCCATATACTCCACTTGTGGGATTACATTTGGTTTTTTTTTTGTTGTTATGAAAAACATTTAAAAATATTTATATATTTAAATATTTTCTTTGGTAAGTTAATATATTTATTTTACTTTTCCAAAATTCAATAAAGAGTGGGATTTTTTTTTTCTTGTTGCTTGAATAAGTATTCAATCAAAATTGAAATAAAACAACTACAACATGCAATTTGGTTTTCAAATAAGATATCTCACTATGTCTAATTCAAAATGGAACAAAAGAGGTATAGAAGGCCTATAACGAAGATAATGAAATTATGTGATTGAGTCTTCCTAAAGCAAATGAATGATCCTTTTTTAGTAATCTGATTGAATGACAAGCAACAAAGGATGAAAAACATGAACGAACGCCTTACTTTTCACGTGAAAATTAAAATAATCAATAGTTTGTTATTTGGCAAATCAATTCTTGAAACATATATAATGATGTAAATAATGAGTATTCTTATATGTACACATATTGTTCTCCTGTTTACATAAGTTTTCCTAGTACCTGCTCCAAGTTGATTATCTACTTTGTTGGCCAACAAGCATGATCATAGCAATATTCTTATTTCACAGAAAATAAGATGACTACTTTAGCATGCTGCACTTATAATTAGATCATTGTGGACTATTAAGTACCCCGTCCCTTGTTAGCCTCCATTGTCGCTTAAATTCCTGAAATGAATGGCCTTACTACATAATCCTTTTTTCCTATAACTTCATATTATGAAATCTGGAGTTGATATGCACTTCTGTATGTTTACAGATACCAAATCACGTGGCAGTTAAAATTGCCCTTGATCTGAAAAAGCTTCTTGTTGACAACAGCCTTCTTGATGTGTATGACGCTCTAACTTATATCTTCTTCTCAATTCAATGTTTTATGTACTTCATCTGTAAAACTAATTGCTTGCGGGTTCTTGAGCAGCTCTCAGGCAGATTTAGAGGCAAACTTGTTTAAGGTATCACATCTTTTGTGTTTCCCTTTCACTCGTTTTTGATGCTCAGTATGATTGCTTCTCTCGTTCCATTTTTTTTTGCTTGAGATGTGACTTTTTCCAAGGTGACTTCATTTGATATTGCAAATTCAATTTGCACATGCCTCTCATTTTGCTAGAATGTTGGATGTGGTCTTTTCGCTCTTTGTGTTGGTTATCCTCAGAAGAGTCTCTTTCATCTGCCTGGTAATTTGACTTTGCTATTTGTAATGATGAACAACAAGATATAAAACTCTTGTCCTTCCATTTAAACTTGACTCTTTCTCTCTCTCTCTGTCTCTCATATGCCGGCTTATGAGCAAATGTTCAGAAAAAGTATATATGATTTCATTATCCAGCCTGAAAGCTTGCCAGTTCTTCACTCCTGTGAACTTTAGCTAATAATGACTCAAACATTGAGCAGTATTGCTTCATGATTACCTTCAATGCTAGGCATTTTAGGGAAATTGTTGTTAAAATTTATTTGATGGCATCTTTAACTTGGAAATGCAGTTAGTGTTGGAAAAAAATAATAATCCCGCCCAGGAATAATATCCACGACAAATAATAATAACACAAGAGAGTAACAACGACACCAACTCTTTTAATGGGTAAAATACAATACCCGAACGGAATAATATAACCACTATAATATTACAGCTTAGTAGTGTCAAGATACTACTACAATCTTGAAAGAAATAATACTCTTTATTTAAAACACTTCATTACAATATTACTCACACTCATTATTTATCTCACAGACTACAATCTGTGGATTACTCTCTCTAACTTCTATTGCTTCTCTCTTATTTTGGTGTGATTGAAATGAAGAATGGAGGCCTCTATTTATAGTAAGAGATGCCATTCAACTACTACAAAGAAGATGTCTTGTTGTTGATTTAGTCCTATTATTTTTCAACAAAGTTAGGCACCTCTCATTTTTTTCAACAAAGTTGTCAACAAAATTAGGCACCTCCCATTTTCTTCAACAAAATTGTCAACAAAGTTAAGCACCTCCCATTTTCTTCTTTGTTTTTCTTTAATATGAGCCCCACAAATCTCTCCCTTAATTTTGAATTTTCTTTTTCATTCCAAGACTTGATCTCAATCTCTGAAAATCCTCAAACTTAAGAGGTTTTGTAAAAATATCTGCATCCTGATCACGAGACTTCACATATTTGAGCTTGACTTCCTTCTTGGAAATGCACTCTCTCATGAAGTGATATCGTGTATCTATATACTTGCTTCGATCATGATACACCGGATTCTTGGCGAGTGCCTGTGCAGATTTGTTATCAATACAAATCTCTGTAGCTTCAATTTGTGGCAAATTGAGCTCCTTCAATAATCTTCTTAGCCAAATAGCATGACAGGTACATGATGTTGCTGCTATATATTCGGTTTCACAAGTCGAGAGAGTAACTATGGACTGTTTCTTTGAACTCCAAGAAATAATAGAATCACCCAAGAAAAATACAAAGTCAGTTGTGCTTTTTCTATCATCAATATCTCCTGCATAATCACTTTCACAAAATCCCATAAGGTTGAAATCATTAGAAGAAGAATAAAATAACCCAAAGTCGATCGCACCTTTTAGGTAACGAAGAATTCTTCTAGTGACTTTCAAATGGGTGGAGGTAGGAGCTTCCATGAAGCGGCTTACTACTCCAACTGCAAAGAGTATATCTGGCCTGGTACAAGTCAAGTACCTCAAACTTCCCACAAGACTAAAATGTGGATCAAACTTGGACAATGTTGTCCCACTCTCTATCGGTGTGTTCACGGGGTTGCAATCGAGCATGTTGAACTTCTTCAAGATCTCCTTTGTATAGCTTTCTTGAGAGATGAAAATTCCATCCTCCATGTGCTTCACTTCTAGGCCCAAGTAGTATGACATGAGCCCTACATCTGTCATCTCGAACTCACGAGACATATCTTTCTTAAAAGCTTCAAACAAACTTGGGTTATTACTCGTGAAAATAAGATCATCAACATAAAGACAAACAAGTAAGATATCTCCATTAGTATGAACTTTAAGGTAAAGAGCATATTCATGGAGATAACGAGTAAACCCATTATTTTGAAAATACTTGTCGATGCAACTATTCCATGCTCGTAGGGCTTGCTTTAATCTATATAAAGCTTTCTCCAACCGCAACACTTTATCTTCATGGTTTTTGACCACAAAGCCCAATGGTTGTTCAACATAGACTTTTTCTTCAAGATAGTCATTCAAAAAAGCTGACTTGACATCTAGTTGATGGATCTTCCACTTTATTTGCGCCGCCAAAGAGATAAGCAAACAAATCGTCTCCATGCGGGCAACAGGTGCATAGACTTTTTCATAGTCAATGCATTGCCTTTTCTTGTAGCCTTTAGCCACAAGTCGTGCCTTGTATCTCTCCACATCTCCATCAGCATTCTTCTTTGCCTTGTATACCCATTTAACTCCAATTGCTCGATGATCCTTGGGAAGTGTTGTTAACTCCCAAGTGTTGTTCTTTTCTATTGACTCGATCTCCTCCTGCATCGCTTGTCTCCACCTTTTGTATTCAACAGCTTCATCAAAGTTCATTGGCTCACTATTAGCAAAGAGACAATATAAAAAATCAAAATTAGTAACTTCCTTTATGTCCTCATAGAGTTCTTGAATACTCATTGTCCTTTGCGGTTGTTAATTTGAACTTTCTTGAGAATAGGGAGATGCAACATTTGTTGGAGAAGGAGGTGAAGTTGTATCATGCACAGGTTCCACGGTCTCTGGTTCTTCTTCATCACCAAAGTATGAAAGAAAATCATATGAAGTTTCTTCCTGAGCTTCCCAGCTCCATGTCAATTCTTCATCAAATTCAACATCGCGACTTACCACCATCTTGCCGCTACTTGGGTTGTATAGCTTGTAGCCTTTTGAACTCATATCATAGCCAACAAACACATGCTTGACACTTCGATCGTCAAGCTTCCCTCTCCCTTGATGTGGCATATGAGCATATGCTATGCTCCCAAAGATTCTCAAGTGCTTTACACTTGGCTTTCTTCCACTCCATGTTTCTTGAGGGGATTGATCTCTAACATTCTTTGTTGGAGACCTGTTGTTCAAATAAACTGCACAAGATACAACTTCTGCCCAAAATTCCTTGGGCATATTTTTAGCTTTTAATATACATCTAGCCATATTAAGAATCGTTTGATTCTTTCTCTCTGCAACTCCATTTTGTTGGGGTGAATAAGGTACCGTTAGAGGTCGATGAATTTTATGAGATTTACAAAAGTCATTAAATTCTTTTGAAGTTAATTCGCCTCCTCTATCGGACCTTAAAGCTTTTATTTCATAGCCACTTTTATTTTCTACATGTACTTTGAAATTTTTAAAAGTAGCTAAAGCTTCAGATTTTTTGTTCAAGAAATAAATCCAAGTCTTTCTACTAAAATCATCAATGAAAAGTAGAAAGTATTTACTTTTACCAAAGAAATGTGGGTTGATCGGTCCACACATATCAGTGTGAACAAGCTGAAGCGGCTTGGTTGATCTTGACATGGCCTTCTTTGGAAAACTCTTCCTTGCATGTTTTCCAAGAAGACAAGCTTCACACAATTGATTGGGATGGCTTATTGATGGTATCTCATGCACCATGTTCTTTTCTCCCATTGATTTGAGCGCTTCAAATTTTAAGTGCCCAAATCGCATGTGCCAACACCATGATTCATCTTGCACATTAGCCTTCAAACACTTTGCATCAATTGTCTTAAGATTCAAAGAGATTAATCTATTCTTAGCCATATGCACTTTAGTAATTAGAATTCCACTTGAATCTTTAAGCCAAAGATGCATATTTTTCATATGGATGTCATATTCCTTTTCAAGAAGTTGGCCCAAACTCAAAATATTACTTTTTAAATTTAGGACATAATAAACATCTTGAATTAACTTGTGACTACCATCTTTACAGGAGATCAGAATCGTACATATCCCTTCAATTTGAATCTTGAGGTATCTCCAAAGGACACATTACCTCTCACCGTTTTATTGATCTCCACAAACTTCTCTTTGCATCCACACATATGATTGTTTGCTCCATTGTCCAAATACCACGAGCTGCAATCATCCTTGTCTTCTTCCTTGAGTGCCATCAACAGCGTTGACTCAACTTCTTCTTTCTTGTCGTCAACACGGTTAGCTTTTTCTTCAATATTGCTACGACATTCCCAAGAGTAATGGCCAAATTTATGACAATTATAACACTCAATTTTTGATTTGTCATACCTTTTTTCATTATTTTCTTGGTAGTAGCCACGTCATCTTCCTTCTATATGTCTACGACCACGACCTCTGAATGTCTGGTAGATTTTAACTTCATTGTTGAAGTTGTTAGCGTTGCTTCTTCCTGTTCCATGACCGCCACGATCTCGTCCCCGTCCATTCCCTCGATAACTCTTTTCACCTCCATAATCTTTGAAGGATGCCTGAGTTTTAAGAAGTTGCTCCAATGGCATTTCTTGTCTCCTCCTGATCTTTTCTTCATGGGCCTGTAAAGAACCCTCCAATTGCTCTACCATCATAGAGTCTAAATCTTTAGACTCCTCAATAGCATACACCATAAAATCAAATTTAGGTGTTAAAGTGCGAATGAACTTTTCTACAACACGGACATCTTTTATGCCCTCCTCATATCTTCTTAATTGATTTACAACAGCCTTCACTTTTGAACAATAATCTGAAATGCATTCGGATTCTTTAATTTTTAAAACTTCAACATCAACACTTAGAGTTTGAAGTTTTACCTTCCTCACCTTGTCAACTCCTTAAAGAGAATTTTGTAAAATCTCCCAAGCTTCCTTTGAGGTGGTAGCATCTGCCACCTTCTCGAACATGGCATCATCCAGACATTGATGGATGAGCGTGAGGGCTTGTTAACCCTTCTTCCTTATCTTTGCCAAGACATCTTTTTCATTTTGAGGCAGAGCTTCCTCATTATCGGGTTTTGCATACCCTCTATCTACGATTTCCCACACATCCTGATAGCCAAGAATGACTTTCATATGTAGACTACATTTCTCATAATTATCTTTTGTGAGGCGGGGGTACTGAAAAGACAGCGTACCATTATTTGTCATGGCTCTGATACCACGTTGTTGGGAAAAATAATAATCCCGCCCAGGAATAATATCCACGACAAATAATAATAACACAAGAGAGTAACAACGACACCAACTCTTTTAATGGGTAAAGTACAATACCCGAGTAGAGCAATATAACCACTATAATATTACAACTTAGTAGTATCAAGAGACTACTACAATCTTGAAAGAAATAACACTCTTTATTTAAAACACTTCACTACAATATTACTCACACTCATTATTTATCTCACAGACTACAATCTGTGGATTACTCTCTCTAACTTGTAGTGCTTCTCTCTTATTTTGGTGTGATTGAAATGAAGAATGGAGGCATCTATTTATAGTAAGAGAATGCCATTCAACTACTACAAAGAAGATGTCTTGTTGTTGATTTATTCCTATAATTTTTCAACAAAGTTAGGCACCTCCCATTTTATTCAACAAAATTGTCAACAAAATTAGGCACCTCCAAAGTTAGGCACCTCCCATTTTCTTCTTTGTTTTTCTTTAATATGAGCCCCACAGTTAGAGCCTTTAAATCACAGGAGATCTTCAGACGAGGATCAGGTTTAAGCTGAGATTGCTCAATGTCGTTAGGCATTTAATGGTCCTTTCAAATGGTATTGAATAACCATGTTTGACACAAAACTTCCATGTCTGTAATTAAAAAGCTTTTAAAGTGTCATAAATGTGCATGATCTCGCAATCTGACATAGGAAATATGTTATTGTGTTTAGAAGTCCTTTGAACTTTCGCTAATAATGACTCGAAGAGTGAGCAATATTGCTTCATGATTTCCTCCAATGCTATGCATTTTAAGAATCTTGTTTTGGAAAATTTGTTTTGTCGGCATCTTTAACTTGGAAATGCAGTTATTAATCAGAGAACTTCTGATGAGATCAAGCTTAAGCTGACATTGCTCACTGCCTTTAGGCATTTAATGGTCCTTTCAAGTGGTGTTGAATAATCATGTTTGATAAAAACACCTCCATGTCTCTAATTTAAAAGCTTTTAAAGTGTCAAAAATGTACTTGATCTTGCAGTCCGATAAAGGAAACATGTCATTCTTTCAGGGAACTACCTTTTTTGCGAGTATCAACAAACGGCTAAGATGTCGTTTTATTGCTTCTTCCATGACAACAGTTGCCATAAGAAATCATTGCGAAACCTATTGCCTAAAACAAAAATAGTAAACAAGGACAGATTATTTGCAAGAGATTTAGATAAAATTTTCACCTGTTTCTTACTCATAAGTCATAACTATATAAACATCTCATTCTAGTTCATGTAAATTTAACAAGGACAGATCAAATGCAGAAAATATTTAGATACAATTTCAGCGTTTTCCTACTCATTACTACATAAACATCTCATTCTAGTTCATGTTCAAACTTCCTTGACTTTCCTTCAGCTTTGAAGTTTTTCAAGAGTGGAAGATCTACACTGAATTTCATTTAATCCTATGCAGCTTATGGAGCGGAGAGGTCTTGGAGAAGAGTATATAAAACGTTATAAAATGATGACAAGGTGAGTAATATTTGCTTTGCCACCCATTCCTTTCCATTTATAATTTCTTGTTTATGCATTTTCTTAAAGAACGAAGGGATAAGGAATGGGATGAATGAGATTGCCACATTAAATTTAGAATCACTTACACTTTTTTTTTTATTTTGCTTTTACATTCTTAGGTTTCAGCAAGAGAGTACCTTTACTAATTCTTGTTTATGGTACTACCTATTTGAAAAGGTTTTTAATCATATCCACCCCCTTCAAATCTTCATAGATTTTACCACCAGAGAGTTCCTCTTGTTATTCTTGTTTGTGGTACTGCCTGTGTTGGCAAGTCTACTATTGCTACACAACTAGCACAAAGGCTGAACTTGCCAAATGTCTTGCAGGTATCTTCCTTATAGATTTTATTCTCAATTTTTTTATTTGTACGTAGAAGCATGTACTTTCTTGCTTGCTTAACTATTAATGTGTTTCTTTTTCCTGACAGACAGAAATAGTGTATGAATTGCTGCGCACATCAACAGAGTATGTACTACCTCTGCAGATTTTATTTTTCAGTTTTGATACATTTCACCTGCAGTTATTTCATTGTCATGTCTGTTGAATAGTTACTCAAAGTTTTCTGAGCTTTCTGTGCCAACCGAATACTTATGCACCTTGTAAATTTATGTCAGTGCACCTTTGACGTCTCCTCCAGTATGGGCACGAGATTTCGGCTCATCTGAGGAGCTAATAACTGAATTTTGCAGAGAATGCAGAATAATATGGAAAGGTATAATTTCCGACCTTTCAGTATAAATAGTTGCTTCAAAGCATATCAAGTAATTTGATCTATATCTCACCATATACGTAGGTTTGGCTGGCGATTTGAAAAAAGCAATGAAAGATGGTAAACCGATTATAATTGAGGTATCATAATGTGTCTTCTCTGATTGCTTATTTGTAATGCTTAGTTGTTTCTAGAAGTACCCTTTCTGTTTCAAGATCTTTTTGAACTCTTTGATTGGGAAAGATGGATTGCAAGTAGCAAACAGTGAGTCCTTGGGATTAAAAAGTCCAAGTTCTAAGAATTTACTTACTAAAGAAGCTCCTACAGTGCGCTGCACATCCTTAATTCCTATACCTTCAGTGCCACCGCCGCTGGAACTAAGCAGGAAGTTACTAGCTTTATAAAGCTCCAGAAAAATGTGTTCGATGACCCTGGCTCTTTAAACAATGCAAGCTCTTCAAGCTGCATAGACATGAAAGTTTGAAACTAAGATCATTGGAGGCAAAGCCTTTTTAGTTATTATTCTCTCTCCTTGGCAGAATGACAGTGGATAAAACCATAATAAGTCTCACATGTTATAGAAAAGGCAGCTTTATATAACATCAACTTATTTCAACAATATGAAGTTTACTTTTGTTTCTACTTTCAATTTTCAAACAAATTCAACATTTGATTATTATTAATAAAGTTTCCTTTTGCCGCTACCTTCAATTTTCCAGAGATGATACAACATTCAGTGATCCCTTTAACAATGGCAGGGAATACATTTAGATCCTAGAATATACCTGATGGAAGAAGAGCATAAATTACTATCACTGCCTCCTGTAGACCATGAAGACCTAAACTTTTCAAAGGTAAAAGACCACAAGGAAATACAAAGGGAAAGCAATTCCAGTATTGAACTTGGCAGTCAGAGTGACGCTAAAGATCACTATCTTGAGAATGTTAGTTCAGAAGCAGGAGCATCTTCTGAGTTAAATAAGCTGACAGATTCCCTGAAATCCATGGATATTGTCAATATAACTTCTGAAGACACAGGTACCTCTTGCTACAACTTTTCCACTTTCATTTTCAAAAATATTTCCTCTACTCAAGTTCTGCTTGTCCTTTAAATTCTCGGCAGAATCGAAGTTTCCTCACAGACTTTCTGATGATGCTGGTGAAGCAGTTAAAGATTCAGGAGTGGATAGAACTCAAACTTCCGGTGGTCAACCAATATTTGTTCCTATAGTTCTAAGGATGGCTGACTTTGACCATAAGGTGGTCCAGATTCTTTTAGTGTTGTTAATCTTCAAGATATACAATTATGACCAAGTGAACTAGAGTATTTTACTACTAAGTTTGTGTCTGTTTCCTAATCTTTTCATACTTACTTGAAGTCAAGGAGATCGTAGTTGTTGTCTTACATTTCAAAGTATCCTCAATTCTTACAAGTACCATATTCTCTTTCTCGTTACTAATTTAATATGCAAGTAATTAAGCTCTTTATATTATCTTATATTGACATGTGTGACACAAAGGAATAGGACTGCTCCTCAATATTCTATATATTTCGCTACTTAACTTATTGAGGAAGCTTTTTTTTTTACCTTTAACCAATAACCAGGCATTTCTGGAGGAGTGGGTAGCTACTCGTACTTTCAGGGA
The DNA here is from genome assembly GCA_000715115.1 of Nicotiana otophora. NCBI lineage: Eukaryota > Viridiplantae > Streptophyta > Magnoliopsida > Solanales > Solanaceae > Nicotiana > Nicotiana otophora. The sequence goes on along the minus strand of AWOL01S0010816.1, from coordinate 11,986 downwards.
GAAGCATCCTGCCCAGGTTTTTTCAAATGCTTTTAAGCTTTCATATATATCATTGCCTGCTGGTGGTACATATGCATCTGCATATTTATTATATCTAACTAGGTGCATTTCGATCGATATAATTTGGCGCCTGATCTTGGCAGAGACATATATATCATTGCCTGCTGGTGGTACATATGCATCTGCATATTTTTTTCCCTAGTGTTTCTTGTTCTTTAGTTGTTAATTCTTTTCAGGATAAAGACAAAGTAATAACTAACTTGATGACTATTCAGGACTACTTGTGTTCCTTTACATCACAGGTATATGATGCTTGTTTTCTTTGCTTTCATTAGATAGTTTATTTGATAAAAAAGATTGAATTTTTATTCACACTTTTCAAGATGAGGAGCTGTACTATTCTTCCTCAACAGGGTTTGACTGTTGTTGACGTATCAGCTGCAACATTTCCGCAGACACTGGATTGGCTGCATAATTATCTTCTTGAGGTAATTTCCTGTTGTATTATTCTTTTCCAATGGATTATTATGTTGGATACTTCAATGGGTTACCGTTGATATCATCTGGAGAGGTTTGTATTGATTTGTCTGAAGTTCAAGAAGGTAAAAACAGATAGATATACAATGTTAGTCAAAATCATTGCGTATTTTACTCTTACAAGGGCTAGCTGGTAGGAAAATATATGTTAACAAAAAAAGGTTTTTTCCTCCTGCTTCCAGTGTCTTGAGCAAGGTTTCTAGGGGAATCACGAGCAAACCAACCATATTCTTGATGGATAAGGTACTTATCTAACTATTATGTCTAATCTTTTTTATTTTTTCCCCTTACAACGGCAAGATTCTTTACGTTACATTTAGCTACCTTAATCGGAAGCTATCTCTACTATGTTATCTTCTCTATAGTGCATTCACCAAATGCAATATTGCATTGTCTATTAGTAAAATAAAAGGTCTGTTAGGAGTCTAATTAGGTGCTATAGTCTAAAGTGTTATAGCAACATCATCTTGCATATTTCTATAAGCCAGATATGGAGCCTACTTATTTATGTGTAGCAACTGGATTAAAGAAAGGCATATAATTTTACTCCAGACAAACCATTGAATTATTAGAAGGACAATCATGGTCCTGCTAAGAGATTGAAGATTCAACTGATCTATGGAGTTCTACGTGTTTTTAGAGTGGCTTCATTATTTGGCATCACCGAAATCATCCTTGCTGGTCTTAGAAATGGAAAGCTCTCCTCTAAGAGTACCTGGTTACATAAAACCATGCAGCTACTGTTAGTAACTTGTATTTGCAAAATAATTCTGGAGAAAGAAAAACAATATAAAACCAGAAATGTAGAAGAAACATAAATGAATCTGAGCCCGCTGAATTCAGTGTTTTCTTAAGGAACTTAATCCTCCTAGTACCCGAGATTGTGGATTATTTTCTCCCAGGATAGAACGAATTACACACTAATGTAGCGGTACTTCAAACCCCAGTGTTTCAACGAACACAAATGACGGCAGCAAATCACACTTACTGTTGCTTTGTTGTAGTTGAAACAATGCAGAAGAAAGAAGGAGATTTCAGAATTTTTGTAAGGAAAATCTAAGGGAATGGCATGCTATTTATAGCCAACGGATTGAGTTTAAACGAAGAGGTGCAACTCTTCAAGATGACCATTCACGAAAAATAGCTATTATATAAATGGTTATTTACGCAAAATAAAACGGAAAAATAAAATCGGAGGCAAACTTTAAATTACCGTTACAAAAACGGCCAATTTGGATTAAATATTAATATTCAACAAATAAGTTTGGTCCAAAAAATTAATCAATCAATCAGATCATCCGAAGCCGAAGCCGAGCGAGCGACGACGACGACGGTGCGATGCTTGCCTTCTTCTCAACTATTTAAGAGCTAGAAGAAGAGCAATTGTATATATACCCATCAAAACTCTTTTCCTCCTCCAATATGGGACAATGTCCCTTAGTCAAAGAGGGAAATTTAAATATTTTATTTTTTCCTCCATTTTTCATTTACTATATTTTAAGATTTAGCAAGCTTAAACCAAACAATCCCCCACATGAATGGGGAATGGCTATATCACGGAAATATGCATGAAAAACTGCGTGATTCACAAGCAAGGATTAATCGCATCTGGATAAGTAGGTTTCCCTTTGAACTTTCCGTAATGAACTTATGTCGGATATACTCGGTCAATCGGTATATTTGATATCTTTGAACCGTTGAACTTTGGTGTATACCTAGACAACCATAAGTCACACAATCAATCCTTAACCGTCTTTGGTTCTCATTGTTGTGTTCGTTTCAGCCATGAACACTGCCTGATTTCATAAGTTCATAGAGAATTGGCCTTACAGAATTCTCCTTGAAGTGGCTAACACTTCACACTTACATAGGTGATTCCTAAATGTGTCATCATGTAGACACTATTTGATATATCCCGTATCAAATTTAGAAACCATTAAAAGCCTTAATGTTTTATCCTTGGTACTGAACATTGTCTCATCATGAGAATGGACCAAAAACTTTAGTTGACAATGTTGAACCGTCATTAATGACTTTGTTTGATCTCCTTGAACCTAGATCTTGGGATCTCCAGTCTTTTAGGTAGAGTTACCGCCACAATGACTTGTCCTAGGCCATAGTCCCATTCCCCTTAATGATTTCTCAACTACCTCTCTAATTAGACCTTTCGCAAGTGGATCTGACACATTATCGCTTGACTTTACGTAGTCAATCGTGATAATTCCTCTAGAGAGTAATTTCCTAACGGTTTTATGTCTCCATCGTATATGACGATATTTACCGTTATACATAATGCTCCCAGCCCTTCCAATTGCCGCTTGACTATCGCAATGTATACATATTGGGGCCAACGGTTTGGGCCAAAATGGAATATCTTTCAAGAAATTTCGAAGCCATTCAGCTTCTTTACCGGCTTTATCTAAGGCTATGAACTCAGCCTCTATTGTAGAGCGGGCAATACAAGTTTGTTTGGACGACTTTCAAGATACCTCTCCTCCACCAATAGTGAATACATATCCACTTGTGGACTTAGAATCAGTTGAACCGATGATCCAATTTGCATCACAATATCCCTCAATCACCGCAGGATATTTACTGCAGTGCAAAGCAAAGTCCTCGTATGTTTTAAATATCCAAAATTCGTTTCATTGCCATCCAATGAGATTGACCTGGATTAATCGTGTATCAACTCAATTTACTTATAGCACAAGCTATATTTGGTTGTGTACAATTCATGATATACATTAAATATCCCAACACACGAGCATAATCCAATGTGATATGCTTTGGCCTTTGTTATTTGCTAGTGCAATATTCACGTCCATTGGAGTCTTTGCAACTTTAAAATCTAACTGCTTGAATTTTCTAAATACTGTTTTAATGTAATGAGATTGCGACAATACCAGACCTTGATGAGTCTTACAGATCTTAATACCCAGAATAAAATCGGCATCTCCCAAGTCTTTCATATCAAACTTGCTAGTTAACATATGCTTAGTCGCATTTATGTTGGCAATGTCATTACTTATTATCAGCATATCATCCACTTATAATCAACCAATGACTATGTGATTTGGAACATTTTTAATGTATACACATTTATCACATTCATTTATCTTAAAACTATTTGACAACATTGTTTGGTCAAATTTCGCATGCAATTGTTTGGGTACTTGTTTTAGTCCGTAAAGCGACTTAACAAGTCTACGTTCCTTCTTTTCTTTACCTGAAACCACAAACCCTTCAGGTTGTTCCATGTAGATTTCTTCCTCTAAATCTCCATTTAAGAAGGCCGTGTTAACGTCCGTTTGATGAATTTTATGACCATATACCGCAGATAATGCTACTAATGTTCATATGGACGTAATTCTTATAACTTGAGAGTATGTATCAAAATAGTCAAGACCTTCTCGTTGTCTATACCCTTCGACCACAAGTCTTACCTTATATTTATCAATAGTGCCATCATCTTTCATTTTTCTCTTAAAAATCCATTTAGAACCCAACAGTTTATTTCCACAAGGAAGATCAACAAATTCTTATGTATGGTTGTTCAATATGGATTCTATTTCACTATTGATTGCCTCTTTCCCAAATAAATATTCTGAAGAAGACATTGCTTCTTTAAATATTCGAGGCTCAATTTTCAATAAGAAAGTCACAAAATCTGGTCCAAATGAAGTAGACGTTCTTTGACGTTTACTACGTCTTGGATCCCCCTGATTAGATGTATTTTCTTTTGTTTCTTCCCGAGTTCGTTTAGATCCTTCACTAATCGACTCACATTCCTTTTTATACGGATATATATATTTTCGAAGAATTCAGCATTATCTTATTCTATAACCATATTATTATGAATGTCGGAATTTTTTAATTTATGAACCGGAAATCGATATACTTTACTATTGGTTGCATATCCTTGAAAACACAATCAACGGTTTTCGGTCCTATCTTTACCCTTTTGGGTTTAGGAACTTGCACTTTTGCCAAACATCCCCACACTTTAAAATAATTCAAGTTGGGCTTCCTTCCTTTCTATTTTTCTTATAGAATGGATTACGTTTTGCTATGGGGTACTCGGTTTAGTATCCGGTTAGCCTTAAGAATGGCTCCCCCCCTCCCCCCAAGTTCTGTGGCAAACCAGAACTTATTAGCAAAGCATTCATCATCTCATTTAATGGTCGATTCTTTCTTTTCGCAATCCCATTAGATTGTGGCGTGTAAGGGGCCGTTGTTTGATGAATAATTCCATATTCTAAACATATTTCTTCAAAAGGAGATTCGTATTCACCACCCCTATCACTTCTTATCATTTTAATTTTCTTGTTAAGTTGCGTTTCAATTTCATTTTTATATTTCTTGAATGCATCTATTGCTTTATCTTTACCTGTAAGTAAGTAAACATAGCAATAAAGTGTACAATCATCAATAAAAGTTATGAAATACTTCTTTCCATTGCGAGATAGTATTGACTTCATGTCTCAAATATTTGTGTGAATTAAGTCTAAAGGATTTGAATTCCTTTCAGTAGACTTATAAGGATGTTTAACCTACTTAAATTTCACAGATATTTGACACTTTGATTTGTCACATTAAAATTAGGCAATACTTCTTAATTATTTATTTTCCGCAAGGTTTTATAATTGACATGTCCTAAACGTATATGCCATAAATCATTTGACTCAAGTAAGTAAGAAGAAGCTGAAATTTTATTATTCTCAACGACCATTACATTCAGTTTGAAAAGGCCCTCAGTGAGGTAACCTTTTCCTACAAACATTTCGTTCTTACTTATTACAAATTTATCAGATTCAAAAACACACTTAAACCTATTCTTGACGAGAAGTGCAGTAGATACTAAGTTCTTCCTAATTTCAAGAATATGAAGGACGTTGTTCAAAGTCACCACTTTGCCAGAAGTCATTTTCAGAAATATCTTGTCACATCCTTCAATCTTAGCCGTTGCATAATTTCCCATAGAAAGTGTCTCTTCGGGTCCAACGGGAGCATATGTAGCAAACGCTTCTCTAACAGCACAAACATGGCGAGTGGCTCCAGAATCAATCCACCATTCCTTAGGATTTCCCACCAGGTTGCATTCAGAAAGTATAGCATACAAGTCATCAATATCCCCGTGCTTTTCGACCATGTTTACTTGACTCTTCTTCTTATCTTTCTTTGGAGCACGACAATCTGCAGATTTGTATCCAGCTTTCCCGCAGTTGTAGCAATTTCCTTTGAACCGCTTCTTGCTTGGGTTACTTTTTGGTCCAGAAGGCTTCTTCCTCTTTTTATTATTTTGTAGAGCATCCTCAACAATGTTTGCTTCCATTATTGTTGAGTTTCCATGACCTTTCTATTCAGCAACTTTGTTGTCCTCTTCGATCCTCAACCGAACAATGAGATCTTCGAGCGACATCTCCTTGCGTTTGTGTTTCAAGTAATTTTTGAAGTCCTTCCATAAAGGAGGCAATTTCTCAATCACTGCTGCAACTTGGAATGCTTCATTGATGACAAGACCTTCAATGAAAATTATATTAGTAATAATAATATAATTAATACTTTTAACAAAAGTATTAATTCGACTTATACCTTCACCAAGGAGATCATGAATTGTCACTTGCAATTCATGGACTTGGGTAATAACATACTTGCTATCTACCATTTTGTAGTCCAAAATTTTTACGGCAACAAATTTCTTCAACCCGACATCCTCAGTTTTGTATTTCTTTTCAAGCGCAATTCACAGTTCTTTTGACGTCTCCATATTACTATTGACGTTATACATATCGTCCTCCAGTCCGCTAAGAATATAATTCTTACACAAAAATTCAGAATGCTTCCACGCCTCAGTCACGGAGAAGCGTTCATTTTCTGGAGTTTCGTCAGGCAGAACAGGAACATCTTCCTTAATGAGCTTCTGTAGACTTAAAGTCGTCAAGTAGAAGAACATTATGCTTCCACCGCTTGAAATCAATCCCGAAAATTTTTTCGAACTTTTCTTTCGGTGCTGGTGCCAATGCCGGTGTTGTTCGGCCTGTTGATGCATTGGCAGTCACTATAGTAACAGACTGATTTTCGTTCTTATTCGTCATTTCTGTAAAAAAAAAAGAATGACACAAATAAATGTTTAATATATGGCGAAGTGTTTATATCTTCAAACCGAATAAAACTGGAGTAGATAATCACGTAGATTTTAATCTCCAATGGAGTAGAAAATCGCGACGATTTTAATCTCCAAATAACGGATAATAAAACAGAATATACATTAAAGTAAATAATTGGAGTAGAAAATCACACAGGTTTCCAGAACAGTATATACAACCCAAATACAGAATATAAATTTAAGTTCCTTAAGCTTGTTAGTAATCTGTATTTGCAAAATAATTTTGGAGAAGGAAAAATAATATAAACCAGAAATGTAGAAGAAACAGAAATGTAGAAGAAACAGAAATAAATCGAGCCCACTAAATTCACAGTGTTTCCTTAAGAAACTTAATCCCCTCCTAGTACCCGAGGCTGTGAATTATTTCCTCCCAGGATAGAATGGATTACACACTGGTATAGCGGTACTTCAAACCAAAGTGTTTCACGAACACAAATGGCGGCAGCAAATCACACTTACTGTTGCTTTGTTGTAGTTAAAACAATGCAGAAGAAAGAAGAAGATTTCAGAATTTTCATAAGGAAAATATGAGGGAATGACATGATATTTATAGCCAACAGATTAGGTTTAAACGAAGAGGTGCAACTCTTCAAGATGATCGTTCACGAAAAACGGCTATTATATAAATGGCTATTTACGCAAAATAAAGCGAGAAAATAAGCCGAAGCCAAAGCCGAGCGACGACGGTGCGAGACTTGCCTTCTTCTCAACTCTTTAAAAGCTAGAAGAAAAGCAATTATATATATATCTATCAAAACTCTTTTCCTTCTCCAATATGGGATAATGTCCCTTTGTCAAATAGAAAAATTCAAATATTTTCCCTCTATTTCTCATTCACGTATTTTAAGTTTAAACCTAACAGCTACCATATCTAGTGGCCTAGCTCAATGACCCTTTAATTAATGAACAATTTAAATTCGAAAAGACCTTTCCTTGAAGGGATTGATTTTATTCTAAGCCCAATCGCTATACACGACTTCTTTTTTTCTTGGTGATTTTTATATGTATAGTGCCTGACTTGACTTTTTCTAGCTTTATAGCTCATTTTTCCATCAGCAAATCTCGGGTAAGATGCATGTACGAAACAATTTATAGTAATGATATGATTGCTAAAAATATTGGTTAGAGTGTCATGAGCTTTAGAAAACTTCTATAGTAGCTCCTATTTTATGTATACCTTTAAAATATTGATATTTTAGTATTGGAACCAACGAGCCTTAAGATATGATGGATACAAAGGATTCATATATAGTTTGATTTAAGATATGTATATGGACATATAAATGTTTTACGATTATGTTTGAGGCGATACATACGTCCTTATAATGTATTAGCTAGTCCCAAATGATCATAGGGACCAATTATTTCGTACCAAATTGGTGAACTCCTTCCTTTCCTCTTACGATTTTACAGGTTAACTCTATGAGGACGACATAGAATGCCCGGATTGAGCTAACTACTTTCCCACCAAGGTAGTGAGCTCCACAGGTCATCTCGTGGTGGCTAGCTTTTATATTTTGTGTATTTATATCGTTGTAAAGTCTAAAACGGTTGTACAACTTTAGAGTTGGCTCCATGTAGCTTATGGGCAGTTGTACAATATATAGTCTCCAGGAGACTCTGTATGTATATATGTTGACACTTGGGGTTAATTATGTTGGTGTTTATGTTTTTATGTATAACTGTTGTATGATGGTACGAGACTGCCATTTGAATGTATTGATGGCAGAGAGTCACCTAAAACTCCATTATGTGTTTTAGCTTCTTTTTCTTGTCGAGTTGGGTTAAGGCTTTGCATGATGATTGTTGGGTGTCACAGCCCTCCAGTTTTGGATGGTGACAACCACCTCCCGAAACTGAAACTGCACCATATAAATAGCATTTATATTATCATAAATATCATTTGCATTGTCGTACAAAATTTCGGCACTTCCAACCCAGTACACAACATCCAGGGACTGCAGAACAAATTAAATTAGTAAGCAGGGTTTCATGATCCCTCGGTAAATGGCTCCAACGCCACCAGGCTACCTAAATGTATATCATCTGGCATATAACTTTCCCAATAATTTCTTTTTAACTTTTCATCAATTCAAACTTATCTCACTTACAAAAGGAATTTAGTACTCCTTTCGTCCTAATTTATGTGGTATTCTTTGACTTGACACGAAATTTAAAACAAAAAAAAAAAAAATTGAAATTTATATTTTAAAACAAGCCCTAGACTTTTGTATGACTAGAACTAATTTCATTAAGGGTAAATAAAGATTTTAAAGTTAAATTATTTTTAAGTATAAAAATATACTGTTATTCTTTTAAAAAGTAAAAAGATACCAGAAGTAATTAATTACATGTAATAATTACTACACATTAATTAGCCGCATTTCTCAGTTGCCTAATTTGCCTTTCCCCGTTATCTTTTCTGTTCTTTGTTATAACTATCGTCTTCCTTTCCGTTACGGTGAGTACACGCAATAGTCATTATTCCAACATTAATAAATACACATCAAATGAAGATTGTCAAATCCAACTTTTTCCATTACAAATATTTTGTTGAAACCTTAAAATCTTTGGACGTAAGGTAAGTACAAGAAATTTGCATTTATGGTAGAAAGGAAAAAGTTTGGAACTATAAAGAACCCGAGAACTAGGAATATATGCCGAGTTAGTGTTAGTCCCGCCAATATTGCTGTATTTGTAAATAATAATTTTGCGAAATATAAATTATCGTAATGAAACAGTAAATCGTATTCGAGCCCACTGAATTCACAGTGTTTACTTAAGAAATTTAATCCCCTCCTAGTACCCAAGGTTATGGATTATTTCCTCCCACGATAGAACGAATCACACACTGGTGTAGTGGTACTTCAAACCCCAGTATTTCAGCGAACACAAAGTTCGGTAGCAAATCACACTTACAGTTGCTTTGTTTGAAGTTAAAACAATGCAGAACAAAGGAGTAGAAACTTAGAAAATCGTATGGAAATGCTGAGAGGAGAGAGTGCAATGTATAGCTAACGTTTTTCAGTTTTTGGTGTGTTGGTGTTGTGTCTTCTCCTTCAACAGTTGCTGCACATATTTATAGCAGCTAGTTTTGAAGGTGAACGACCCTCCACCCTCCATGGTGGAGCATGTACTTGCTTGTTTGTGGAGCAAGCACTTGGCCATGGTGGGAAGAGCACTTGGCCATGATAGGGCGGCTGTTATTGCAGCTTGTCAATACACGGATCGGATTGGAACATATCTGTTATAAATGCGGATAATCTTACGTTAATATTTACTATTAACAAATAAATTTGGTCCAAAAAATTAATCAATCAATCGATCATTTGACCAAATCCAAATCCAAAGGTTATAGATTATTTCCTCCCAGGATAGAACGAATCACACACTGGTGTAGCGGTACTTCAAACCCCAGTGTTTCGGCGAACACAAAGTTCGGTAGCAAATCACAC